>CAXKVX010001794.1:0-46381 GCA_964058865.1 Eleocharis quinqueflora
AGAGACTCCTCTATGCGCGCTGCTTGTGACCGTTGGTGTTGTGTGTCATTTAAGGGCTACCCTTTTCATTCGGACGGGTCATCCGAGTCGCTATATGAATGGACGCTAGGTTTCTAAGGTCTATGAGGTGATTCAGATCTGATAAGGTCGAAATTTTTGTCCATGTTAGTGTAATGGACGTTTGATGTGTATATGAAGTTACTGAATATATTCATTCATATATATATTTACACACACATATATATATATATATATATATATATATATATATATATATATATATATATCTATATATATATATATATTTATTGTATTAGTATATATATTTGTTTTGAAAATTTGGTATTTTGTTTATTTGTAGTTTGTAGATTTATTCGTTATTATGTTGATAAATTTTAAGACGGGTCGGACGATTTGTTATAAAATTCTGATACGAGTTTTATATCTGTAAAGTTTGATTATTTACTAAATGTTACCTTTTAATTTAAAGATTTAGAAACCTAGTTATGTACTTGACGAATGGCTTTTATTTATTAAATCTATAGTCTAGGAATTTTCGAATATTAATTATTGTTATGATTTGTCATTTGTTATTTTAAGTTAGTTTGATTTAGTCGTTGTTTAAATATTTGGATTTATATTATTTATTTGTATAGTTAAGGTACAAACCTTTTATTTAATTTATTTGTTTATTATAAGTTAGGGGCTTAACCTTTCATTTATAAGAAATTTTTATCCTTTGCTTCCATGGTTTTGATTATTTAATTAAAAACTCGTAAAATTTTAGTATAATTTGTGATTTTAATTTTTCAAAATTTTACGGATTTCACATAAATATAGATTAGTGATGAGTTATTGGAGACCAATTAACAATAATAACCATGATCATAGCAATATTAACTCCATGACAACCTTTTGTTTATTTTGTTTGAAACTTGGTAACATTGCTTTCTTGTGAGTTCTTTTGAAACGTTTTTCTTATGGTCTTCTCCTTTGAGGAAAGATGCCATAGCAATTTTGATTGATATGTCCCTTCTTGTTACAAGATAAGCACACTACCTTCTTACCTTGAACTAATATCTCCTTATTTACTTTTCTTTCAAATTTGATGTCTCCTTCCACTAGTTTGGTGAGAAGATTTTTGTCCTTGGAGAATATTTGGTAGTGGTTTTGATAGACCACTTTGCTTTATTTGAATTTGTAAGGTGGGTTGTATGAAGATTGTGCGAGCAAGGCCAATAATTTGGTTGAGGTTGAGCACTTCACTTTCTTATGGTTCTCCCAAGCTTTTAAAAAACGGCGATAAAGCGCCGATAAAACGGATATAGCGGAAATTTTTCTATAACCGCACGATTTATTTCAAACACGCTGATAAAGCGGTTTTTGGCGATAAAGCGGAATTTAGCGGTGATAAAACGGATGACGGTCTGAAAAAAAGCGGTGATAAAGCGGATATATCGGTACTTTTGTTCAAATGGTCATAACTTTTGACTCGTAACTCCGATTTTAGTGATTTTTTATGCGTTGGAAAGATCACGACAAGCTCTATATTTTGTTCCATACATAACTTACAAATTCTCATCAACAAACTAGTTAAATTCAATTTTTTTTCAAATCAACAGACCAAATGAATTGTTTAGGTCAACAGTATTTTCTTATATGTTGCATTTTTCTATTAAAGACATAAGAGAGATGCATAATTTCTTGATAAATTTATTTAATTTAGTAATTTCATTGATATTCTTGACAATTTGCTTTAACATAATGTATATGTAGAAAATAGCGATGTTGTGGTTTATCGTCCGCTTTATCACCGCTATACCGCTAAACGTTAAATGACTTCCTCACCGCTATGGACCGCTATACGCTATTTAAAACCTTGGGTTCTCCTCATGTGAGCAAAGTCGTGCATACATTTCTTCGGGTTGATAGGTAAGTCATTTGGCATGTAAAGCTTCGATAGAGCTCACGGCGTCATTCCATCTGAGCTTCTTGGACATCATCCTTAAGAGCTTTCCTACAAAATCTTCATCACAAATATTAGATCATACTTCAACAAATTCATTTCTTAAAGATACGAATCTATGATAAAGACTTTCAAAGGACTCATTTTCTTCAAACTTCATGTTCTCTAATTTTGTTGCTATTCCAACATTACAGGTCTTTTTCATGCGTTCATTTCCCTCACATCTAAGTCCTAGAGCATTCCAATTTTTTTTGGCATTTGTAGAGTGAGTGAGAGATAATGCAATAGTCTTATGAATTGAGCTAAGTATAGTGTTCATGGCATTGTCATTTGCATATTTGAGTTCTTTGGACTCTTTGGTTAGGGTTGCACCATCAATTTCATATTTGGGTGTCCAACCTTCCTCTACAACCTTCCAAAGCTCAAGTAGACTGAGGTAGTTTACCATACATCTCTTTCAAAAAGAAAAATCCTTACAACCTACACCAAAAATTGATGGTTCTTTCACAAACTTCAATTGTTCCATTTTTCACAAGACAAAGTCAAGAACTATCAAGATTTTGACAATTAGCTAGGTATGAACATGCGGGCTCTGATACCAATCGTTAGAATTTTATTAGGGGAGGCTAAGGCCAAGTGTTAGTGCGGAAGTGTTTTACAACCATTACAATTCAAGCTTTTATACCTTAATCACCTAGCTAAAAAAATTCAGCAAGCAAGTACTAAGAGCAAACGAGCAGATCAAAATAACAAAGTGAAAGAATAATAAAGGGAGAATAAAGAGCAAGATCGATCAAGAGAACACAAGAACATGCGATATAACGTGGTTCGGTCTACAAACAAACTAGGTCTACATTCACGAGACTCCCGGAACTAAAACTTTCTTCCGGGGCCGATTCCACTAAACAATAAGTGTTCTTTACAATTGCGGAATCTATATTTGATTTTTTCTCAACAAATAAACCAACTTAGATTCCTAAACCTATGCATGGGGCTACACACTCTACAAGATAAAAGGTCTGATTGACTACACAATCAAGGATAGGGATGCACTACTTGACAACACAAATGCAGTGCACCAAAGGCTAGAAACTAGCAAGAAAGAATGTTCTCGGATCGATAATTAGATTATTGTAGATATCATAAGTCTCTTAGGTTAGGCAGCTGTATGAGAAGGCTCTAATGCTCTTTTTGATGCTCAAATGAATGCTTGTGAGCTTGGAGGGTATCAGATGTCTTACAGGTTCGTATCCTCAAGGTATATATAGGCTGAGCACATCTTGAAGTTTTGAATTCCTTATTTTGGCCTCATGCGTTACATATTTCTGTGGCGCGTTACAAAACCTGTTATAATGGGTTGGCATCTTCCAGAAATGCCCTTATGTGCTTCTTCCATTGACTTATGGGACATCTCGAAAAGGGACCTATTGTGTCAGGTTGGGGACCCATTATGAAGGGTTAGGAACCCGTTGTGATGGGTCTATGATGCGTTACAGCAACGCATAGCTCTGTAAAATCCTCTCTGCTCAACTCTTCTCCTATTAAACCCATTGTGACGAGTTGGACACCCGTTATGATGGGTTGGGCACCCATTGTGACGGATTGAGCATATGTTATAGTAACGCATGGCTCTGAAAATGCTCAATTTGCTTGCTCTTGATGTCTTTGAGTATGTCTTGACTTGTATGTGCATATTTGAGCATTTGCATCTTCATTGTGTACTTGTGTTAACCTGCATCTCAACAACTCAATTGTGCAAGGTTAGTACTTATTTTTTTGCAAATTGTTAAACAAGAGATGAGTTTAATTCAACATTAGTAATACCCAAACATTAGTAACTAACTCTATGGGGCTTGAGGAAACTCCTAATAGATTTCAGACACTGAGTGGTATGATGGATGATGCAGAGAAGGAGGAAGAGAATCAGAAAATGAAAGAAGATGAGTTGGAAATGACAATAGAAAATATAGAGGGGTTGAATAGTGAGGGGAATTGAGGCATGGTGGTGGCACCTTTGGCTCATATAGGACTTGTGAGACAAGAGGAGACAGTGCCTCTAGCTACTAGACGAAGTCTAAGAAAATGCCATCAACCAGAAATACAAGTCAATGCAACTATTCTCACAGGAAGGTATATCCTCTCTAACTAAAAAATTTCCTTATCAGGAACTGACAGATAGTGAAGTAGTGGATCTTTTCCTTTTCTTTGGGATTAAACTTGTAGATAATATGGAGGATAATGCAAAATATGTCCAATTCCTCAAAACTCTTTAAAAAAATCAATTTGATTCAGCTATTGAGGAAATAAAATTCAAGTTACATCGGGGTGCTAAGTTTATGAAAAAGGATCAAGAAAAGAGAGCACAGTTAGATTTGATATTGGTCAGGGTTCAAGCATTTTTTATTTAATGAAGTTAGTCTTTTGGAATATTAGAGGAGTAAATAGGGGAGTTATAAGAAGATATCTTAAAGAATTGATTTTAGATAATAAGATGGATATGATAGAAATACAATAAATTAAAAGAACAAAGATGTCTTGTAGGTTTATTAGATCTTCTCCCATGTATATTTTATGTGGTGTTATGTAAAAGCACAAGAGGCTTCTGGAGGGATTATGCTTGGCTTTGACAGTAATATCTTTCTAGGCAAATATAAGAGTAGGTACTCTTTATTAGTAGTCTTACAAGATGAGCATAGTATGCAAGCACTAGGGGTTACAATAGTGTATTGTCCTACAGTATATGCATTGAAAGATGAGTTTTTAAGAAATTAAGCACTTAGGTGAGATGTGGGTAGGATCATGGATGATAAGTGGTGATTTTAATATTATTATATGAGTGAGGCTATGGTGTTCCGCAAAGCACCAAAAGCATCATACTTCGCCTCCATATCTTCAATTTCAAAGTTCAAATGACCGATCCAAACCGTTGAACTTGATCTTCATATTAAAATCTTCTTTGATACTGGATTTTACATTTTTTTGAATTTATTTACTATTTTTTAGAGAGGTCGAAAATCATTCATATCGGATGATCCAGAAATCGTTAGATTAACCAATTTTTCACCCCTTTAAAAAATTGTAAAAAAATTCCAAAAAATATAAAATTCGATCTCCAAGAAGAATATAATATGAAGATCAAGTTTAACAGTTTGGATCTATCGTTTGGACTTTGAATTTGCAGATATAGATGCGAAGTACATCGCGTTTGGTGCTTTGCGGAACACCATAGCCTCACTCTTATTATATTTAGTCATAATAAACAAGAGTTCCTTTAATATCTCAGGAGCCTACACATTTAAATAAAGATGATAAATTTCATTTTGTCTTTTGCCTTGATAAATCTTTTCATTTGTTTTGGACCACATTAGAAAACAAGTTTGCGCTTCAAAATTTACATAATAATTGGCATCACATAATTGGCTTACACTTAAAAAATTAAAGTTCAACTCATCAACTAGATAAACATTTGATTTGGTTAGGTTTTGGTTAACCGATCCTATACCTACAATCTTACTTTTCCTTTAGTTGCTGCCGAAAGTTACCGAACCACCATCATATGATTTTATGGAAATGATGTTGGAACTAGAACCACCATCATGTGAGCATCCACTATCAATGATCCAAGCATTTTTCTTTATGAGATGACATTATGCAAATCGTGACCTCCTCTTTGGAGGATGAAGACCTAGTTTCCTATTTTTCTTTGATCTCCTTGTTTTCCTTTGATTCAAACTTCTTTACCTTTGCTAACATTGTATTTTTTTTAGTATTTCAATTGTTATAGGATCGGTGATGTTGTTGCTAGCAATGATCGAGCCAATTTTGCTTGCATTTGGTTCCTCACCCACTAGAGCCATGAGCGAGTAGTTCACTTTCTTCTCCCCGTCGCCCTCGACTTCGGATTCTTCACTTTTTCCTCATCATTATGGTTCCACCTATCATCATGCATAACTTTAGGCTTCTTCTTTCCCTTGTAACCATCCTTCTTGGTATACCCCTTGTGATATTTCCTTTCATCTCCGTCTTGACTCCTTAGTTGTGGAAAGATCTTGTAGCAAGTATGGATTGTATGCTATTCTTTCTCGCACATAGCACACACAACCTTTTTGCCTTTGCTTTCTTGCTTGACATTGTACTTCTTCTTAAAAGCAAAAATTCATTGTATCATCTTAACAATAACTTGGGTTCCTTTCTCTTGATCTTGGCCCATGTTCTTGAAAGGGTTTTCATTTGTTGGTCGGTAATAAAATGATGATGGGTTGTTTTGTTTGAAGTTTTGAGCCATGAAAGCAACGGATTTGATTCTTTGGTTTTTTTAGTGGTTTGTTTGAGGGTTTCTTCGAATGATCTAAATGATGTGTAGATTTCATCCGGTGTGAATAGTTCAACATTTCTATCATTTACCGCATCAAGAGAGCCAACAAAGCCTTGCCAATTCGACCGCACAATCATGGTGTGAAAAAGCTTACCTATAATCTTATTGTTGGTCAACGATTCTCCCATTTCAATAAATTCAATTGTGAGAATTGTGAGTCTATGATACATATCCTCAATACATTCATTTTCCCCAATCATAAAGTTCTCATATCTAGTATCTAAATCGGCAACTTTCTTTCTTGTAATTTGTGTTAGTTTGTAATAATCTAGAATTCAATAATACGATAAATTATCATAAAGCTTTGTTCATGAATTGAGTGATTAAAAAATTGTCATTTTGTTGCCTTGAGTATTATTGAATTTATGGATCATTCATTTATCTGACTAGAGTCAATAACTGAAATTCTGAAACTTCATAATATAGATGATATATACTCTTAAAAGTCTCTAACCAAGATAATTAGCAGGAATACTAATTTACCGTTACAAGGTTAGAATGTGGATTAAAAGATGGATAAGTTTTACAGACCATAGACATGAGATGTCGTTTTAATCACATAAATACATGTTCTAGGAACATGATATTTGACATACCTCGAATAAAACATTAAATGAAATTGTGTATGTGTCATTAATGTTTTCATTCAGTGTTAAGTTCTAAAGTATAAGGTATTCATCTTTCCTACTAAGAGATGTGTATGTGTGATTGTTATCTAACGTTGTCGGTAAAACGCAGTCATAACGGTAGCTTTTCGGTATACATAGCTTAGATGAGGTAGTGATGGTTTACCAAAAGTACTATTGTCCCTCGTATCTCTATACGAGTTACAGTATCACCGGGCCCCTTGATAGAATATGATTGTCTGCATGTAGTATGATTACAAGAGTAATTATATTTGATAAATCTTCTTAAGATCGAGATAAGATTTAGTTTGCAAGGATGACACACACCTACCTTGAAACTGATCTGAGACTGTGAGACAAAATAATTAACACGACCAAAATAGTTTAGTGGATCGTGGTATTGTATAGTACAACATTATCTGTGTAATTAGATGGTCATAGTGCAGATGTCAGATGCCTGCTATGATTATAGAAGTTAAAATGGTTTTAATTTTATTTACCAACATAACACAGATCCTATTGGATCACAGCGTATAGGAGCTAATCAGAGAATCTTAATGATTAATTATAAATTGGTTATAATTAATATTAAGATGGTTATAATGTGATATAATTAAATTATATATGTCATATGAGATGACAAGCAGAAACAACGGTTGGATTTATAAACGTATTCGATGCGTTGTATAAAACTGTAACGAAACCAAATCGATACCGAACCTTGAGAAATATAATTGTTGAGAATAATTATATATATATATATATATTTAATTAGATTTAAATATTAATTATGGTTTTGAATTTGGGATGATAATCATTATCAAAATAAAACCTTAATTAAAAATTAAAATCTTAATTAAAAATAAAAATTAAAAAAGGGGATGTCGGCAAGATGAAATAAAAATATCAAAGAGTTTGATATTTTGTTATGGTGTCGATATGCACAAGGGTATTTTGGTAATCGACCATCCTCCTTATTTTTCCTATAAATAGAGGGGTAGGGGTAAAGAGAAAAACACAATTTCATTGGACTCGTATCTGTTAACTCAAGATCGAATCGATAAATATATTTTTCTCTCTATCTCGGTTACTGTTGTTTACGAGATTCGAAAAAATATATATTTGCGAAAGTTACGATATTTCTATTTGAATAACTATGAGTCATAAATATATTTATTTTGTTCCTATCTCGATGAATAGTATTTTCGCAGAATTCTGCAGTTTACAGTATTTCTGGCAGAAGAAATAAATCGCTCTCTGGTCATTCTTGGTGGACAACCGATAAAGGTATCATACGTCTGATGCTCCGAAGAGAGACGTTTCTCAGATTCGGTCTTCCGAGTTTGCTGCAATCCAATTGGAATTTGGATCAAGGTATAAATATTATATTAATCTATTTAATTTGTAAGTAGATTAAAGTTTTAGAAATCAATTATGGAGTAGATCTGTAAAAGGATTAAATCGGATTTTGATGCCAAAGATAAACGGGAGGTGGACACCCTTGGTAGTTTATCTGACATACCTCGTTTAATCCTTGGCTTAAGTTAGAAGTAATTTTTTTGTTTTACGGTCTTTCCGCAGCTTAAGCTAATTAACGGGTTTGAATCGTTCATGACCAACAATTTGGTCATTTCCTTCGTATCGTCTTATGAGAACTTGCCGCACGTCATGCGCATTGGTTAGATTTCGAAAAATTAGTGTAATTACTTCACTAACTGAGAACAATATAGCATTTACTGCAGCATTATTTGTTTTTTCTTTACTTGGCATTGGTATTCTATTTTGCCGGTGTCTTTGTTGAAAGTGGGAACAAATCATTCTTCTACAACTTCTCATAGATCACAATTTTCTAGTTAATTGATCATACAAATTTTCTAAAGACCAAAGTTTTTGCAACTGGTACCCAAAATTGGGGATTCCTTCACATGTCTATAGGATGCCATACTATGGATCTTTGTTTGTGAACTAAGCGTACCTTAGTTAGCAAACTCAACACGCTTCGATACCACTTTGTTAATCCTAGAGGAGGTGAATAAGATTTATTTAAAATTCGAGGATCAATTTTGCAATTGTGCTCAATTCGATTTCTAATGATAACACCAATTATAACAAGTCAAGCAATTCAATATCAATCTTCTTAACTAACTAGAGATAAATAAATTTAAATAGATTAGTTAAGAGATAGCAAACAAAGCATAGAACGCATGACACCAATATGATAACAGAGTTCAGCTATTGACAAGCCTACTCTTAGGGACTCTCGGCCTCCCAACGCGGTAATAAGATCGATCCGTTTGCAGTAAACAATAAATGTCTTTTACAAGGTTGAGCTTGATCTCTTCACACACATCGATGGAGAGTCAAGCCAAAAAGATGCGCAAAGGCTAAAGAAAATATGTTGAGAATAATCCCCTAAGACACTCAAAGGTTTTGATCAATTTAGAGTAGTTAAACTTGAGAGATTTTGAGCAAATAAGTGATGCTCTTTAATGAAGAAAATGGCTGCTATTAGATCTAGAATAATGGGTCAGAAGAAAGGATGCAGCCCTTCCTTATATATTGTAGTCTATTTTAGTATTTGAAAAGCAATTAGTGCCCCCGAACCGTCATGACACATTAGAAACCGTCACACGATGATTAGCTCTGGAGATTTAAGATGAAAAATGTATTCCAAATCGTCATGATGGTTTAGATACCGTCACATGACAGTTGGCTCTGGAGTTCTGAGCTGAAAAATGTCTTTCAAACCGACACACTACAATTTGCTCTGTTTATTTGGTTTTGAATTGTTATTTGCTCTATTTTCTCAAGCTTAAGAAATCTAAATTAATCAAACATACAAGGAGTTTTACTAATAAGATCTTGATACTCGTTCTTGAATCCATTTGCTTGCATCTATTATGTATCTCCATTTTTTGTCCTACAAACATTCTCAAATACAAAGCAAAGGTAAAATTCAAGTTTGTTTTGCAAATCTACAAAAATAAAGAAATTATTTGATACAAGATACAATAGAAAGAAGAATTATGAACCCCAAAAGTCAGAGATAGATGACTATTTAAGTGATGCACTTGATGAAGTAAGCTTGGATAAGGAGTTTGACATCCTAGCTTGGTAGAAATTCAAGGTCCCCAATTATCCGGTGTTATCTCGATTAACCCGAGACATCTTGGTTGTTTCAATCTCAACTGTGGCATCTGAATCTGCCTTCAGTACCAGTGGTAGAGTACTAAGCCCAATATGGAGCTCTCTCGATGATGAGAGCATTGAAGCTCTACTCTGTGCCCAAGACTTGTTGCAGGCATCGATGAATGATATTATCCTTTTTCTTTCCTTTACACCTGCATTAAACAAATAATGTAAATATGTAATTAACTATTTCATTGTTTGTGATATTTTAGAGAATGGTGGAGAATTTGGTGATCCACTATGGATCACTGATGAAGAAAGTGCCCAAGACTTGTCAGTAATGCTCCTTTTGCCTTGTTGTATCATGTTGTCTAGTGTCTTTCTTTTGGTTCTAGTGATTTCCTTAATAAACACATGAAGCCTGGACTACTACCAATATGTCTTTGGCTCATTCGATCTCATGCATTGATCTTCAATGATGATAACTGTGTTTGTTTTGATTTTTCAAGCCATTGGTTGAGTTTGATAAATCTGAGAAATGAGCTTGGGGTCTGGGTTGAGCTTGAGGCTCATATTTCATGTGTTTATTAAGGCTGACTATTACGTAGGAACTTAGGATGATGTAGGAAATTAATGTTTAAGATGTTCAGGTGCAAGCTTTTTGTTTAAGATGCGAGGAATGAAGATAGCTGTCATGTTTTAGTTTATTTATGTAATAGGTGATGTATTTTGTTGTAATTTATAAAATTTAATGTTAGTTCTTGCAAATGTATGCATGTATGCATGTTAACAATGTGAATTATGCAAGTTTGCTATTATATTATGCTATTTCATAAAAAAAAATTGTTGTTTTTCTATTTAGCTTGAATTTTTTTTATGATTATGCACATGTTGAATTTCAAAAAACCAAGACAATTTAAACGAAAATATTTTTGACCTTTTGATCAATAGTTTCGTTAGATTAAATGAAACGATTAACGCAAGAAAAAATATATTTTGTTTAAATGACAAAATAGTTAATGCCAAATGCCAAATGGATCATAACCATTGATTAAACGAAACAGTTAACGATCAACGTCATTTGCGCGATCGTTAACCACTTTTAACAGCCCTACTTGGGATTTGGGACCTTTTATTTTATATAAGTCCCTTTTATTATATCCTCCTCCCCCTCCCTCCCAAAAAAAATTAATAAATAAATAAATAACACATGAGAATTATGCACAATCAAATTAAGACTAGCTAGTTGTGCAAGAATTATATTGAGCACAACGCGGTTAATAGCACCCTGTGTCGCCTCGAAATGAGATACGAAATAGGAGAAAGCCTGTTCTCTGTCGCGCAACACAGCTCTTGCGCGTCGATGAACGCTGATGACGTTCAGGGGATCTTTTAGATTGGAAGGGCACGAATCTCGAGGCGACGCGGATGTTCAGATCGCGTCCAGCGCAGTGCCGCGCAACACTAGACTTTGTTTCCGGAATAGATAGGAATACCGGCCGTATCATTTATTAGGAACAACCTCAGAATTTAACTTCAAAAGATGCCAAGCCATCAGTCATTCCTAACATTTTACTGAAACTCACACTCACTGATCCGCATAAGTAATTCACATTTCAATCTTCCATTAATTAAATAAGTTAGAAACTCGATCGGTAAGAATTTGTAACTTACTTTATTTTAATCGACCAGACTAAAACTAGGCATTTTTTCCTTCTTTACTTGGAACATTTTTTCCTTCTTTTTCAGGCTGCATATACATTTTAATATTTTAGTAAATTTGATCCTCTTAGAATTATGAGTTCCTAAAGAAATTAAAGGAGAAGAAATGAAAATTTTACAACGATTTCATTGTGTTCACTGCACTGAGCTACATCATTAAAGCAGTATATATTTAAAGAACTCATATACAGCTGTAATTAATCAACTGTAATCCTTTCTCTTAATTAGTCTTTATCAGATATGCCAGTAGTTGATCCAGTAGTTTCTTTCCACACTGAAAAAAAGCAAAATATTGAGAACAAATTAAAGGAGAACGATCGACATTATCTTCTAATAATATGCTCACTATTCTTAACCTGCAGGGATTATTTAACACATAATTAAGGATCTTTATAGACGATCAAACTAAACAAATTGCAAAAGCCTGGTTAGGGGCTTTTAGCTTTTATTCTCAACTTCCGTGCTATTTGACCAGCTTTTGGGTGAACATGTCTCCTCTTTCCATCATCACTCTTTTGTTCCACTTCGATCCAATTAACAACCTGCAGCATGAGAGACTGCGGGCACACACAAGCTGCCTTCTTGGCCAGACCCGACCCATTACCTGTCTTTTTAAGACCTGATTCCAGTGCAAGGTCCAAGAATTCTACAAACCAATTTGCAGACTCTTGCTGTATCTCTCTGACCATCTTAAGTGAGGTATCGGAAACATCATCTGTTAAACCAGTATAAACCCGGTTTAAGTCAGGTGTCCCTTTGGAAGCTGGTCTTCTTTTGCCGGTGCCAGGTGCTCTTGTGTTTTGGGCAATTTCTTGAAGGATGGATGAGTCAACGTCACTTGGATTTGCAGATTTGTTGTTTGTAGACATGGACGTCGCGGCTTGAATTGTTTCTATGTCTTTTATGGCCTGGATTGTTTCTTCATAGAAGGACAGAAACTTCTCAAAGCATGGAGACGGGTTATTGGGTTTGGCAACCCTATTCACATCAGAAATCAACCTAAAAACAAATTTAGAAAACAATTTATAGTTCCAAGTAAAATCAGACCAAGAAGACAAAAATAAAATTCCAACAAGATGTTTTTTTAATTACCTGAGGAGTCTGACGACGTTCTCAGTTGCACTAGCATCACGCAGGGCTTTGTGGGCTGCTTTCTGAGCTCCATCTCGCGTTTGGATTGCCTCCTACAAGGATATATAGATTAAATTTCCAATTGTTTAATAATTTTCACTTCTACAAATCATTTTCTTTTTGTTTGTCTTGGTGAAGAACTGGAATGTACAGGGACAGAAAGAGAGAGATTGTACCTTCCCCAGTGTGCTGAGTTTCCCTGACAATGACAAGTGGGTCCCAGAGCTGTCTTGCTTTGAAGAGGAAGAGTAATCACTATCAGATTGTGCACTAAACAAGTTCTTGCACCTGGTGATACTTCCACTTCTATTTTTCTTTTTTTCGTCAGAAAAATGATCTGGCTCTTTTTCATCAGAAAAGAGAGAATCAGAAGATATGATTTCAACTCGTTTTGTTCTCGAAACAGGTGTAGACACGACTGCATTCACCTAATTTGTAACACATAATCATCAAAATATAAAAATCTAATGCAAAGTATTGTTTGGCATGACCTTTTTTTCCTTTTTTCCGAGAGGTGGCCAAAACCATACCAGACGAGTGAAACTTTTTTCCAGTAAACTATCTACCCTCCTTACTGGAATGAATCGAAACCAGGTACTGGTACAAACATCAAAAACCAAAAATTATCACTATCTGAACCAACCAACGACCCCAAATACCAGTATCACCAGAACAACGAAAGTTCCGCAAAACAACCAAGTAAAGCATTGCAAGACAGCTTAGATGTTTTCTCTTTACTAATTTTGAAGGATCCTAGCTTCGCTTTGTTAAGAGACATACTGACAATATCAACCTTTCAACATACCTTGCTTTTGTGCATAGCAGTACTTGCACTGTTGTTCTCAATTTCATCAGTGAACATAGAAACTTTTGGTGACTTTTCGGCTCGTTTTATCCATCTAGGACCAGGTGTAGAGGCTAGTGAGCTCTTGTCCTAAATACAAAAAAGGAAAAAGGAAAAAGGAAATTCTGATATGAGAAATGTAACTGCACCAAGTTCGGGGAAGAGATGTCTAGTATGGAGATGACAGTTGTTGTGATTTTCTTAGGGTTTTTAGAGGTTTTTCTTGTTGGTGCTTAGTGTCAGGTTGGAACAAAATACTGCTTGTTTTGAAGTCGGGGGGCCATGACTAGTATCCTTTGCTGAGTTTTTGATCTGGACCGTCAGATTAAATCTCGACGGCTGACCGCCGACGATATGATGCAGGGGGCAGACCGTTGATATTTAATCCTACAGTCCAGATCGAATCTCAGCTCCCTGCTGAGGAAAAAACTCAGCAGAGGATGTGAATTCTGATTAGCAAGGGGAAAAACCAATTGAGAATAAAAATGCTCCTAATTGAACGATACTGTGCCATATACATTTTTTTTGCAAATAATTGCACTTTGATACCTGTACCTATGTCAGATTGGGTTTCATTTCAAGCCTACCCCAATTTATTTGGGAATAAAGGCTTTGTTGTTGTTGTTGTTGTACCTGTACCTATTGCAGGTACAATAGTTGTCTAAAAGCAAAAAAATTGGGAGTACATACATCAGGAAAAGGGCTTTTTGGAATCCTAGCAGCTCTTTCGGTCACACTTTTACTCCTGGATGGAACCATCCTTGGTATGACGCAACTTCTTCTCAGAACTTTACCAAAATCCTTTGCTGGTGTCTTCTCTCCAAAATCCAGAGTGCCTGGTTTAACAGGTCCGATTTGACCTAGACCCTCACCGGGCAGCGGATCCCACGACCCCCTCCATTGTATCCTAGAACTGGTTCGTACCGGGTCAGGTGTGCCGACTAATGGATGGCGACCTGGCAAGGGCCGACATCCGGCTATAACGGGCACAGGCAAGCCCGGCTCAAGCCGGTCGAGGTTTACAAACTGGCCGAGTTGGATCTTGTTGGACATAACGAGATCGGATTGGTCAGCAGGGAGGCTGGTGTAGACGGAGTCTGTGGAATCAGAGAGCTTGATGTAGAAACCGTGCTTGGGCCACAGGGCTTTCTCATCGAGGTCGACGGGCAAAATGTCGGTGACCTGTAGCAGAGCGGTGCGGTGGTCGCCCATTGGGTCGTGGGTCCCATCTTTCATTCCATCGAGCAGTTTCTTCACTATTCCCGGCGCTAAGGATGTCATTTTTTTGTTTGTTTTTTTGCCTGGATGCAGAATTGAAACAAACACTTGTGTGCGTTCTTGAATCAATGCACTCAGAGGAAAGAAACAAGCTGAAGAAACTATAAATCAATAAATCAACTTAAGGAAGTAGTAACTACGAATAAGAAGAAAAGAAGTAGTCTTCTTGTTGGTTGGTGGCTTGCGCTTGCGCTTGCGCTTGAGTTTGAATTCGGGTTTGTGTTTGCGTTGCTTGAAAAGGAGAAGGAAAAGAAAAGAGAAAGACTCTGGCTCTCTGCTCTCTATCGGAGCGACAACGGTCGAAATGGGAGCATTTTGAAAACTAGCCGTTGCGCGATGGAGATGGAGCGTGAATGCCTCAAGCCCAGTTTCAAGATTTCAAGGACTGCTGGACTGGGCTGCATTTGATTTGTAATTATTTATCTACTGCCAGTATTGTGATGACTGAAAGTGAAAATGTTATCTTCCCTCCGCAACAAATTTGAGCCGTTAAATTTATTCGACAAAAATATCTTAGTCGCTTAACATAGATGTCGCGGTTTCGTTCTCTTCGTTTCATACGCCCACGCGACTACGCGAGCAGTACTTGCATTGCCACCGTAGCGGTTGGCTCAGAGCCTTCAACTCAGGTATCGAGGATTTCAGAGGGTGGCAACGATCCGATTTGGGTGGTGTTTTGCTATTTTAATTTGTATATGCCCTGGGAGGCCATCCTACCATCAGGTATGGCCAATTTGGGCTTCTCATGCTAATAGAAATGCATTTTGAGATACAAAAAGAGCTAAATGGATAATTTATTTTTGAGAGTTTACAGCAATTTTATTCGTCATGTTTTATAAAAAGACTTGAAAACACGACTTTATCCTTATATGCATATAATCTTTCAAAAATATTGCAATCTTTTCCCTCTAGTAAATTTGGTACTTGCACAATATTTCTTTGAGAATTATCATTATTCCTAGAACCGACAATAACTAAATTATTAAGCAACAAAAAATATCTTATTCCAAAATACCCACGGCTTATAGCTAATAATATAGCAAAAAATAATGCATCTATTTAGGTCTATATTGGATCTATATGTGGTCTTAATATAATGTTGTCTCTAACTAAATCGTCATCTAACAACACAAATATCTTATTTCAAAACACCCATGGACTTACAATCAAAATCATCGCAAGAAGCGATGCATATATTGGATTCATATTTCATCATTTCTAGTTTGTTGGTATTGACAAAATAATAAAACTTGATCGTATATGTCATATGTTAACGACTTTGTTAGAATGGGGTCCTAAGGTCAAGTGCTAGAGCGAAAGCGTTTATAACAATAACAGTTCAAACTTTCGAATCTTAATCACCGAGCTAAAATCACAAGCAAGCAAGTACTAAAGCAATTGAGCAAATCAAAATAACAAGGTGCAAATATAGAAAAGAGAGAGAGTAAAGAGCAAGAGAGATCAAGAGAACACAATAACACATAATATAACGTGATTTGACCTACAAATAAATTAGACCTACGTCCACATGACTCTCGAAACTAAAACTTCCTTTCAAAACTATTTCCACTAGATAACAAGTGTTCCTACAATTACATAATCTATCTTGGTTTTTTCTCACATAAGAAAATCAATCTTAGATTTCTAAACCTATGCAAGAAGCTACACCACTTTATAAGATAAACATGTCTGATTGACAACATAATTATGGACGGTGATGCACTACTTGAGTATACAATGTAGTACACCAAACAAAACTAATAAAGCTAGCAAACAAGTATTCTTGCATCAACAATTGGACAATTTGGCTATCATATCACTCTCAGGATCAGGTAGGTGTAAGAGTAGGCTTTAGTGCTCTTTTTGGTGCTCAATTATGTGCTTGAAAACTTGGAGAGGTCTTTCTGATCTTCCTGGTTCTATCCCCAAGGTATATATATGCAGGGCACTTCTTGAAGTCTTGCAATCTTGATTTTTCTCTCTTGCGTTATAGAAACAGGGAACTTGTTACAGAACCCTTTGTAACGGGTTGAAGAACTTCCGGTTTTTCCCTTCTCTACTTGGCTCACTGACTTCTGGGCCCTCTTGGACAGGAATCCATTGTGACGGGTTAGGGACCCATTGTGACAGAATGGCAACCCATTATAATGGATGGGTTATGCGTTACAGTAATGCAAGTCTCTACCAACCTTGTGAAAATCCTCTGTCTTCAGCACTTCTCCTCTTTAATTCGTTACAACGGATTGGAAACCTGTTGTGACAGGTAGGGAACAAGTTGTGACAGGTTGTCCATGCGTTATGGTAACGCATGACCCTGTGAAGCCTCTATTTTTGCCCATGTGACTCGATCTTGATATAGTTGCGATCCTTATAACTTGTACATGCATGATTGAACATTTGCATCATCATATTGTATCTATAAAAACCTGCAACTCACTAAAACTCAATTGTGCAAGGTTAGTACTATTTTGTTTTGTAAATTGTCAAACAAGAGATGAGTTTAATCCAACAAACTCCCATTTTTGGCAATTTACAAAATCATATGTGTGTGCATATAATTTTCATGCACAACACTACATTTCTCCCTCTTTTTGTAAATTATGACAAAAGGCTCAATTCAAATACTCTCCCTAAATATTAGCATGTATTTTCAATATCAAGTCAAGATAAACAAGCTCTCCTTAAATGATATACATTATATAATCAATGTACAAATATCAAGTCAATTTGAAATTGCAATCATACCTAATTTGAATCTCAATTCATTGTGTTGATTCGTATCAAGAGGCTTTGTAAAGATATTCGCACTTTAATTTTTAGTGTCAATATATACAAGTTTTATATTCCCTTTTTCTACATGGTCTTTGAAAAATTGATGCCTAATGTCTATGTGTTTAGTTCTTGCATGGACTATGAGATTTTTGGACATCATAATGGTACTAGTAAAATGCAAGTCATAGTCCTTAAGAGTTTGAACCATCCATAAAATTTGAGTACAACAACTACTTGCGGCTATATATTCCGTTTCTAACGTGGAGAGGGCAACCAATGTTTATTTTTTACTTGACCAAGATACTAAGAACTCAACTAAGAATTGACATGTCCCAATAATACTTTTCCTATCTATACAATCACCAGCAAAGTCTGCATCCGTATATCTAATTAGATCAAACTTAGTGGTTCGCCTATATCAAATACCAAGGTTAAGTATACCTTTAATATAGAGCAAGATTCTCTTGATGGTTATATGTGGATAGGCCTTTAATATAGAGCATGAAACCTTGCACATAGACATATGACAAATTGTTGGAATTTAGACGTCAATTTCAATAAATAAAGTTTGAACTACGTGTTATATGATTACTACATGTCATGTATTGTCGTCTAATATTACGAGAAGTAATATGTGGATATGTCGTAAATGCGATTCATCAATATTCAAGGTATTATACGTATTTCACTGAGATTTTGGCACGAATGCATATAGAATTAAAGTAAATTAATTATAATTGTTGATGGACTAATTATGATTAATTAAATTATGTATTGGTGTTAATGTAAAGTCATAAATATTGTTTGGGCTAAGTCCAACTCAAGTTAGATCAAAGCCCAAGCAAAATAGCCCAAATGCAAGTCTATTGCGGCTGCAATGGAATAGGAGAGATTTGGCAGCAAATCTGCTAATTTACAGTAGATTGATTGCAATCGCAATAGCCTCCATTACGGTCGCAAGAGACTTGGCAGAAACATGCCAAGTCTGGAAAGTCAAGTCAACTGCGGCCGTAATGATATCCATTGCGATCGCAAGAGACCTATTCCAAGGCAGGTTTTGATTGCCTAAATTTACCGTTATCTTTCTGATTGGATATTTTAGCTTTTATACCAAATTTCGTGGAAATATTTACAGAAGTGAACAATATGATTTGAAAGGATTTGGAGAGAATTGTGTTATTGTTATAAGTTGGTGCTGCTGCTATTTCTTAATGACCTGCTATTGTTGATTGCTATTTTTTAATGACCTTCTATTGTTGATTGCTATTTTTAATGACCTGTTATTGTTATAAGTTTCAAACATGTTTTTGTTGCTAGTTACAAGTTATTTTGATAATTGTGCTATCAACATGTACATTCTCCTCACACAATTGAAGTAGTTGTTGAACATTTAACGGATGTTTTTTAGATTGGAATTTAGATAATAAGTTGTCTACTATAATGGTTGATAATTGTAGTATAAATGATGGGGTTGTTGATACTTTGGTCCATAAACTAAATGTTGAAAAACTTTTGTTAAGTGGGTCAGTTTTGCATATGCGTTGTTGTGCGTATATCTTGAATCTGATTGTAAAGGATGGATTAGATACAATTGGTCAAAGTTTATAAAAAGTTCATAATAGTTGTGTATTTTGGTCCTCTACTCCTATGAAAAATAGAAAAATAGAAGAGACATCAAAACAATTGCTCATCAATAGTACAAAAAAGTTAGGCTATGATGTCAAAACACGATGGAATTATACCTTTATTATGTTGGAAACAATCCTCATATATAAAGATATTTTCCATCGTTTAAAATTACATGATGCACAAAATAAATCAGCACCTTCTGAGGAAGATTGGTTTAATGCTAAAATTATAAGTGAAAAATTAAAGATCTTTTATACTACAACAAAGCTATTTTCTAGAACAAAATACACAACTGCGAATCATTATTTTAAAAACATTTGTGAAATTCATTTGGCTTTGGCAAAATGGTTTACTGATTCTAACCCAACCGTTGCAAATATGGCAACAAGAATATTGGAAAAATATGAAAAATACTAGAATAAGATACATGATATCATGGGTGTTGCAACACTATTGGATCCAAGGTTTAAGATGGAACTTATAGTTTATTATTATGAGAAGATTTTTGTTGATCGTCATGAGAGTGAAGTTGAAAAAGTTGTAGCTTTGTGTCGTCGATTGTTTCGAGAGTATCAAAGGAGAGCTTCGAGTGAACATTTTGATGAATTGACTGAAGAGAAGAGTGGTACATGTGCTGGTGATGCTCCAGATGATTTTGACTTGTTTACTCAAAGAAGGAAGAAAATAAGAGTTGATATAGGTATGGAGTTGGATCATTACTTGGAAGAACAATTGGTTCCAAGGATTAATAATTTCAATGTGCTAACTTGGCGGATGTTCAATGGACCCAAATTCACAACTTTACGAAAAATGCTCAAGACATATACGTAATATCAATTTCTACCATTGCCTTCGAATATGCTTTTAGTATGGGTAGACGAATAATAATTCCACAAAGGAATAAACTTCATCCAAAACTTGTTGAAGCTCTAGCATGCATAAAAAAGTGGTTAAAAGCTGAATGTGAAGGTAACTAATTACTAATTTGTCATCTAACTGTCAACTGTATTTTTTTCATCGAACTACCAACTGTACTTTTTTCATATTTGGGAGAGTGTAATCCATTCAAAACATATTGTGATGATATTGATGAAGACGAAGATCTGAGTGGCTGCTCAGTACTTACGGATGATGTTGAGTAACTATTCTGAATTGATATTACTGTATTGACTTGTTTTGGATCAGACATGATACTTGGTTATACTGATATAACTCTAATCTGACCATATATTGTTATTATGCTGGTTTTCTTGATACTGTCTTGTATTGGTTTTGGTTCTGGTTTAATCTGAGACCATTGATGCTGGTTGTGTGGGTCTGAGTTGATAATTGGACGGACATGTACATGTTGTTGTTTTGGACAGACCTGTATTGGTTCTGGTTCTGATCTAATCTGAGACCTTGATGCTTGCTCTGGTCTAATTGTTTTGATTGGTTGCCAAGTTCTGATCTAAAACTGGTTATGGTCAGTCTAATTGTATTATGGTTCTGGTCTAATTTTTGTACATGTTGCAGCAAGAGAATAATGGATGATATGTTTGTGATTCTTTGTATTTATATTTGTATTGGCATGGACTGAATTATTTGTATATGCATGAACTATAGGATTCAGTGAGTATTATTATTTTGTAACATTGTAAGCATTTTATTGTATTAATCGACTTGTTTGGTTTTAGGTTAATTTAGTTTGTTATATTGAAACATTGTAACTTGTAAGCATTTTATGGCATTTATTGACTTGTAATCTGTTGGATGTTCCTTAAATGTAGGAATTTTCTGCTATTAATTAACATGTTACATGTACATATTATTATGCTATATCAAAGTTATATTATTATGTTTGATATTTTGATGTTGTCTGCAAAAAAAAGGGGGGCATGGGCGGGTAGGGCATGTATGGGCGGTTATGGGCGGGTATGGGCACAAGCAGACAAGATAAAGCAGGCACATGTTTGGCTAAAATACCCACGGGTGGATCAGGCATTCATTTTGATACTCGTTCTATTAGGCCAGGAAGATCGGGCACATAATGTAGAAATCTAGGGGGCCTAGGTTATTTCTAATTTTCGTTCAATGGAAATTATACGACCTTAATTGTAAATTCACACAACTCAATTCCTAATTGCAATTTGCTCAATGGAACAATTCAATCAATTTAACTAATACTACTCAATTTTATCAAGCAATTCAATAAATTCCCTAATTAAGCAATTCAAGCACAAATTCACAATCACACAAAGCAATTAATAAGAATTGAATTGAAAGGGAGTAAGGGAAGATAAGTGGCTCAATCAAGTGTTGATAGAGTTCGGCTTGCACAACGGCCTTGCCTACGTCTTCGAGTCCCCGGCGCCTCTGCTTCTTGCGGTAGCAAGCCTGGTCCGCTCCACTAAACAAAAACGCTTGTTTAATGTACAACTTCGAAATTGATGGCTCTCTTACACACACCGGTGGAGCACACCAACCCTAACACGGTGTCAAACTCTATCTCGCTTACACACATCGGTGGAGAATCGAGGAGACTATCTTGAGCTCACTTACTCACACCGGTGGAGCTCAAGACAACACACACTCACAATAGAATAAACAATTTGATAATTGGATGACAATCAAAGCTAATCACTCAAACAAACTAACTCTCTATAATTCCTAGATTAGATTTAGCTAATTAAACTTGGGATTAGAGCAAGGATTTGACTATTAGAACTAAGCTCAAAGAGCACAATAATTGTGGCTTAGAAAGGTATTGATTATAACAGAACAACCTTATGAAACAACAGCTCCAATTGTTGGAGAAGAATGGTTTAAATAGGGGTACAAATCTGGAAAAAAGCATGTCTGCGAGGTCTAGCGTTATAATGTTATCTTCTATATATACAAATTATAGCATTGTAACGCTATCTTAGATGAGGGCAAACAATTTGATCGTTGGATTTTATTTCTGCATTTTTGTCTAACGTTATAACGCTATGTTATGCATTAATTTTAACGTTATGTCAGGTAAGGACAAGAAATGTTATCGTTGGAAATTTTGTCTAGCATTATAACGCTAGATATATCATTTTAATGTTATCCCTGGATAATCTAGAACTTAGCCAATTTTGGCCAATATTCCCACTTAGCGTTATAACGCCAAGTACGACGTTATAACGCCAACTCTCTGGAAATTTAGGTTTAAGAATATTGCTACTAATCCAAACAATGTTTTTGATCAAATAAAATTCATTTTGATATTCTTTAATATTTAAGATGTAATATAGATGTATTGACCTTTTTTTGTTTATGTTCTATTTTTAAATCTATTTTTAAACATAAATGCAACTTAGCATTATAACGCTAGAATAAGCATTATAACGCTATGCTCAATAGGTCTCGTACTTAGCCAGATTTTACCATTTTGGTTGTATAGTGTTATAACGCTAGATATAGCGTTATAACGCTATGTACTGTTAGGTTTAGATTTTCTTTCTCTTTTCAATTCCAATTTTAAATAAACTAAAATCTAATTAACCTAAGCAAGTCTTCATCTTGATTTTGATCTTCTAATCTTGCTCTTAGATCATCCTTGATCATTCCTTGTGTCCTTTGTGCTTTTGCTCAAAAGTCCTACAAATATTCTCAAAACACAAGAAATGATAAAATTCAAATAGTTTTTCAAATCAACAAAATCAAGGAAAGTTTGAGCCAACAATGAAAAATCTCTCCATTTTGTTGATTTGCAAAACCACAAATATATGTGCCTAAATAATTTTTGTTTTAATCTTAATATGGCATATAGGATTTCTCCCCTTTTTGGAAATCAAACAAAAGGTGGATGTTTATAAATTTACAATTGAAAGCATAACTCCCCTCAATTTCATAATTCTCCCTTAATTTATGCACAATTATAATTTTAGCAACAAAGCTCCCCTCAATTTATACCTTTTCGCAAAATCAATTGTTAAGCCCTAAATTACACATTTCTAAAAGTTTTGCGGAAGCATTTTTTTTTTGGAATTTGGGCTTACAATTTATATGTTTGTTTGAGTTTTTATAAGGCACAATTCATTCACAATTTGCTCCCTCTAAATATATGGCAATTAGTATTGGAGGTATAACCTTCACATCATTTATGTTTTCCCTTTAGGCACCCAAGCAATCTTTGATTGGTTGCATCTCTTCCTAAGGATGCATTCTAATGAAATATGGTCATGTTTGCAATAATAGCTGCATATGGCACTAGTGGGAGGACTAGCACTTGCCTTAACAAACCTAGAATGGTAATCGTTTTTTAATTGTCGTGCCTTGTTATTTGATTGGTATGTAAAATTGAAGTTTGGCTTAGGCACTTGTTTTGGTTGAGACACAATCTTTGGTGTTTGATTGTGTCTTACACCATGTTGGGCAAGGTTGTTACCATTTGGTTCATATGCCCACCTGGTTGGTCTCCTATAGTATGCATTATTGGATCATGATGGGTTGAAATACCTAGGTACCGGTATGGGTTTGGTATGGCTTTCATTGTTGAATTGGTACCTAAACGCATAGGTTGGTACATTTCCCTTGTTTTGGAATTTTGCACTTTTACCCTTGTTAAGTTGTTGTTTTTCCTCATTTTTAGGGCATTGGAGTTTCTTGGATGGCAAAAATGGGGATAAGCCCCTCTCATATCCCAACCCCTTTTTGTCATGAGGCTTTTGTCTCTTATATATTCTGCTCAAGTCCAATTTGCTTTTGCTCAAAGCACTAGAAGACCTCAAAGTATTATTTTCAACTTCAAGTTTATTTGTTTTGGACTCAAGCTCAATAATTTTGTTATTAGCCCTCCAATTGTGCAATATTTTCTCATTAAAGATTGGTTTGTTTCAATGAGGAGTTTGTTTAATCTAGCAATTTCAAATTTCAATAACTCCTCATTTGACACATTACTTGTATTAGAACAATCATCATCTGACTCACTATCGGATTTAATCCCTAAACAATACATAACCTTAACGGGCTTTGAGTCTAGAGATACCTTAGCCTCATCGTTAGAGGTTGATGTGCTAGCTTCATCGGATTTCAATAACTCCACCGGTTGTTCTTCCTCCACTACATTATCTCATTCAACTTGCCCAAGAGCGAACTTCTTGATGAGCTTGATCACTTCCAGTCGGTTACATTGTTCTTGAAGATGATGGCGTCCAAGTCAATTTTCCTTTCATCCGCCAAGGCGACAAAGGTATGATGGTCGTCCCCTTGTTGTCTCTCACTTGATGCTCCCCTATTGTTGAATATTTCTTCAAACAACTTAGTAAGGATGGGAATTTCTTTGCTTGCATCTATCCCAAAAAGTCTCGAAAGGAGGATATGAAATGGCTATCTTGGTTAGAGGTGGAGGTTTGATGATAGTAATTTTGGTTGGAGGTGGATGCATGGTGATGGTTTAAGTTTTGGGCCGATAATGCTACGATTTTGGATTGATGATCATGTTCTCCAAGTTGCCGAAGGATTTCCTCATAGGTCTTGAGAAAAGAATAGACCTCTTCGGGTGTAAAGGAAACTTCCCTTGCATTGTTCATGGCCTCTAATGAACTCATGTAGGCTCTCCACAAAGTTATCCATTGCATAATCCTTATGAGTTTTGTAGCTACCTTGTAAGGCTCCATGGGATCACCTATTTCAATAAATTCGTTAGTTAGAATTGTGAGCCTAGTGTACATGTCCTCAATGGACTCATTTTCTCCTATTCTAAAGTTCTTGAATTGGGCTCCTCTAGATCGTTTAAGAAATGCATTGCCTTCATATTTTTGAAGCAATGCATGCCACATGCCATAGGCATTTGTTGCCACTCCTAAAATTGGTGCAATTAACTCATGTATGGATGTTAAAAATGCATTAATTGCATGGTCATTTTGTCTTTTCTTTAGCAATGAATTAGTGGTCAATTCATTTGTCTTAGGGTCATATTCCGGTGTGTATCTAATGGTAATAAAATATCAAAGATCAAGGATATTCAAGTAGTTGGTCATGCAAAGCTTCCAATATCCAAAGTTTTTACAATTAAGTCCTAATACCGGGGGTAGAATAATAGGTCTATTAGTTGCCATAAGATTTGGATCTTTGCTTGCAACTAACAAACTTAATTAGCAAGCTCAACTTGCTCCGATACCATTTTGTAGATATGTCTAATTTTCGTTCAATGGCAATTACATGACCTTAATTGCAAATTTACACAACCCAATTTCTAATTGCAATTTGCTCAATAGAAGAATTCAACCAATTTAACTAATACTACTTGTTGTGTCTAACAACTTGCTTCTTTGTATTTGTCGATTTGCAAAACTATTTTGAATTTTATTGTGTATTTGTTTGAGATTTTGTTTAGGTCATTTGAAGCAAAAGAGGAGATGAAAACAAGATGTATCAAGCGAGTTCAAGATTAAGGAAAAATATTAAATGTAAAATCATTTGTAATTTTGTTAAATTAAGGTGATCTGAGCTTGAGAAAATATCCTATCCAGAACCTAACCGTTACATAACTGTTATAACCGTTGGTAACGGTTGGTTCATTTGAAAACCCTTTGGAATCCTTATTCTCAGTCGTGCTTCCAGTCACCAACCGTTGGTAACGGTTGTGTTTTACTCAAATTCCAAATTTCACCATTTCTTCATTTTTGTTCCAGTCAACAACCGTTAGCCAATAGTTGCAACAGTTGGTAACCGTTGTGCATATTGCTCAAACTTTGAATTTCGTCACTCTCTCATTTTTGTTCTAGTCAAAAACCGTTATCCAACTGTTACAATCGTTGGTAACGGTTAGTTCAGCAGATTCAGATCATTTTGTGTTTGCACCTAACCGTTACTAACGGTTATCAACCGTTGGTAACAGTTCGCTTCGGCAGACTGTTTTGGAAGCCCTAATTATGTATCTCTATATAAGGAGACAATTAATTATTTCTCTCTCTCTTGATCAATTTTGAATTCCCAACAGCCATTACTCTCTAAACTCCATTGTTAAGCAAAACTTTGATCTAATATTCTCATGCTCTCTTGACCTTAACTTGCAAAAACCTTGAGTAAATCTTGAGAAAGCCTTGTAACTCTACTATTTCTCTTTTGTGATTTCAATCGAGTCTAGTCTCTAACTTTGTGTGTAAAGAGCTAGATCTCACCCTTTGTACAAGAACAATTTGGTGATTAGTGAAGCGGCTTGACCTTTTTACAGTGTCGAGAGGTCGGGAGTCCCTCTATTTACTAGCCGAACTCTGTTATCATATCGGTGTCATGCATGCTATGATTTGTTTGATTATTCCTTATCTCTTCTATTTACTTTTCGTTATTTGTTCTAAGTTGAATTGTTTTGGTGGCATAGGAAAATTGTGTAAGCCATCGTATTTGAATTGCGCATTTTTATTAAATAAACCTAGAAATCAAATTATTACATATTCACCCCCTCTAGGTTTATCACTACTCAATTCTATCAAGCAATTCAACAAATTTCCTATTTAAGTAATTCAAGCCTAAATTCACAATCACACAAAGCAATTAATAATAATTGAATTGAAAGGGAGTAAGGAAAGAGAAGGGGCTCAATCAAGTGTTGACGAAGTTCGGCTTGCAATATGGCCTCGCCTACGTCTCCGGGTCTCCAGCACCCCCGCTTCTTGCGATAACAAGCCTGATCCGCTCCACTAAACAAAAATGCTTGTTTAATGTACAACTTCAGAATTGATGGTTCTCTTGCACACACCAGTGGAGCACACCAACCCTAACACGGTGTCGAACTCTATCTCCCTTACACACGCTGGTGGAGAATCAAGCCGACTATCTTGAGCTCACTAACACACACCAGTGAAGCTCAAGACAACACACACACTCACAATAGAATATACAATTTGATAATTGGATGACAATCAAAGCTAATCACTCAAACAAACTAACTCTCTATAATTCCTAGATTAGATTTAGCTAATTAAACTTGGAATTAGAACAAGGATTTGGCTATTAGAGCTAAGCTCAAAGAGCACAACAATGATTGCTTAGAAAGGTATTGGTTATAACAGGACAACCATATGGAACAACAGCTCCAATTGTTGGAGAAGAATGGTTTAAATATGGGTACAAATCTGGCAAAAAGCATGTCTGCGAGGTTTAGTGTTATAATGTTATCTTCTATACAAATTATAACATTATAACGCTATCTTGGATGAGGACAAATAATTTGACCGTTGGATTTTAAATATGCAATTTTTATCTAGCATTACAACGTAATGTTATGCATTAGTTTTGGCATTATAATGCTACGTCAGGTCATGACAAGAAATGTTACCGTTAGGAATTTTGTCTAGCGTTATAACGCTATCCTTTGATAATCTAGACTTAGCCAATTTTGGCCAATATTCCCACTTAGCGTTATAACGCCAAGTACGACGTTGTAATGCCAACTCTTTGGAAATTTAGGTTTAATAATATTGCATTATTGCTACAATCCAAATAATGATTTTGATCAAATAAAATTTATTTTGATATTCTTTAATATTATTTAAGATATAAGACAGATGTCTTGACCTTTGTTTTGTTTATGTTCTATTTTTAAATCTATTTTTTAAACACAAATGCAACTTAGCATTATAACGCTACGCTCAATAGGTCTCGTACTTAGCCAGATTTTACCATTTTGGTTGTATAGCGTTATAATGCTAGATATAGCATTATAACACAATGTACTGTTTGGTTTGGATTTCCTTCCTCTTTTCAATCCTAAATTTAAATAAATTAAAATCTAATTAACCTAAGCAAGTCTTCATCTTGATTTTAATCTTCTAATCTTGCTCTTTGGTCATCCTTGATCATTCCTTGTGTTCAAGGTTTAAAATAGCGGTTTGCGCAGTTTAGCGGTGGAGGAGTGATTTAGCGTTTAACGTTTTATCGGTGATAAAACGGTCGATAAACTACCATATCGATATTTATATCATATAAATTTATTTCAAATGATATTAAGTATAAATTATAATTAATACAATTTATATGCTTAATAATAACATATAATAGTAATTTGTTATCAATTACCATATAGATATTTATAACATATTATTTTATTTCAAATGATATTAAGTATAAATTATAATTAATATAATTTATATGCTTTATAATAACATATAATAATAATTTGTTATCAACTACCATATCGATATTTATATCATATTACTTTATTTCAAATGATATTAAGTATAAATTATAATTAATATAATTTGTATGCTTAATTATAGCATATAATAGTAATTTGTTCACAAAATATATTTTCAAAGAATAATATATTGAATGAGCATGGCTAAAATAATATGCATAGTACACCCCATTTCGTACTATGCATATATATATAGGTCAATAAATTGAGATTTAAATTGCTCAATAAATTCTTCATATGAAAATATTGTAGGAAATCAAATTTCGTGATTTTTAGAGCTTTCTTGCTATTTTTTAAAAACAGTCCAGATTTAATACTACAAAAGTGCCATTTCTGGACTGTTTTTAAAAAATATTTAAAAAATAACAAGAAAGCTCTAAATATTACAAAATTTTCTTTCCTACAAGATTTTGATATGAAAAATTTATTGAGCAACTTAAATATCAATTTAATGACCAAATTAAATATAAATGACCGCATAGTACGAAATGGGGTGTACTATGCATATTATTTTAGCCATGCTCTATATTGAATAATTCATAAGCAAGTATATTAGTAGTTTAGAAGCATAAAGAAAAAAATGAAGAAGTCACCTAAAACTTGATTTGCTAAAAAAATAACAATTAAACAGCAAAAACAACTATATCACCACTAAAACCGCTATATCGCCGCTAAAACGCTAAATCGTGTCCGCTTTATCGGCCGCTAAAATCACATTTTTCAATATATCTTGCGTTATAGCTCCAAAAACCGCTAAAACCGCTAAATCGCCGTTTTATCGCAGCTATTTAAAAGCTTGTTGTGTTCCTTTGTATTTTTGCTTAAAAGTCCTACAAATATTCTCAAAACACAAGAAATGGTAAAATTCAAATAGTTTCGCAAATCAACAAATTAAAGAAATGTTTGAGCCAACACATAATTGGACAAGCAGGCATGTATGGTCATGTAAAATACTCGTGGGTATGACTTGTTGCCATCCATACCAAAGCATCACCCTCATGATGTCTTCTTGATAGAGCATTAACTACCATATTGTCCACCCCCTTTTTATACTCAATAGTGTAGTTCAAATCCAAAATCTTACTAAGGACCCTACGTTGCATGGGTGTATTGACCCTTTGCTCCAACAAGTATTTTAAGCTTATTTGATCAGTTCTAATCACAAAGTTTTCCTACATTGATAATGTTGTGATATGGTTGTAAAAAGAGCAAGAAGTTCCTTTTCATATGTAGAGAGAGATTGATTCCTTAGACCTAACTTCTTGCTTAGAAAAGCAATAGATCTTTTATATTACATTAATACTGCACCAATACCATCATGACTAGCATCTATCTCTACTACAAATGATTGTTGAAAATTGAGCAATTTCAACACGTGTTGTGAGCATAGCCCTCTTTAATTGCTCAAAAGCTTGAGTAGCCACTTCACTCCAGTGAAAATTGTTCTTCTTAAGCAACTCAGTTTGAGGTCTAGCAATGATGCCATAGTGTCTTATAAATTTTCTGTAATACCCAGTCAATCATAAAAATCCCCTCAGTTGTTTAACATTGGTTGGAAGGGCCAATCCAGCATGGCTGCTATTTTCTTACGATCAATAGCAACTCTTTTCTTGGAAATGATATGTCCCAAATATTCTATGCTTGTCACTCCAAAAGAGCACTTAGTTTTCTTGACAAATAACTGATGTCGAGGGTCCGAAGTACTATCCTCAAATGCTCTTGGTGAGAGGGTAAGTCCTTGTTGTAAATCAAAATGTCATAAAAAAACACAATGACAGGTTTTCTAAAAATAGGCTTGAACACTGAGTTCATGAGTGATTGGAATGTAGCAGGGGCATTTGTGAGCCCAAATGGCATAATTAAAAACTCAAATAAGCCTTAATGTGTTTGAAAGGCTATTTTATGGATATCTGAAGCTGCTATCCTAATTTGGTGATATTCAGACCTCAAGTCTAACTTGGAAAAATGTTGCATACCCTCAAGTTCATATAATAAATCATCAATGGGAGGAATGAGGTATTTATTTTTTATTGTGTAGTCATTGAGTTGCTTGTAATCTACACACATCCTCTAGTCTTATCTTTATTTTTGACTAATAAAAGTGGTTAGGAGTAAGGGCCTGAACTTGATTGAATGAGGGGCTTCTCTAAGAGTTCATTAGTAATCTTTTCAATTTCTATTCTCTGAAAGTGTGAAAATCGATAGGGCCTAATGTTAATTGGTTTTGATTCAGATAGTAAGAGAATTTGGTGGTCTATAACTCTTTTAGGGGGCAATCCTAAAGGCTCAACAAAAATTTGGGGAAAAGCCTCTCAAAATTGATAACAAACAAGGATCAATAATAGTCTCTTTAGTAGTTGTTCTTCTTCCAACTGAAACAAATAGGCAATAAAGAGCCGACTCCCATTCTGCTCCTCTTGTGCATACCAATCACATTATCAGTATAGGATACTTCAGCTCCTACCTTATCAGTGGTCAAATTGGATCGAGGAAGGCTTCCAGTATCACCTTGGATGACCTCTTTGAAGCCACAAGATCATGCTGATGTGCCACTCAATTGCCCCCATCAGCAATCTTACTAGCTGTGAGTTTTCGGAGATCAATACTCATGTGCTTCATCATGGCCATCAATCGAGATAACCGTTCATCGTGAGAATGATTGTCTATTGTGTCTCATCACGAATCAACATATCTCGTGCTATTTGGTTGAGACGATCCTCCAAAGAGTGAATATCTGGTTGTTGCTCGCCATGTGAAGAAGAACGAGTGTTAGCAGACATCGTTAGTAAAAGAAGCCCCAGCTACAATCGTTGAGAGCTCTGATACTACAATTGCAATGAGCCTCAGCTTGATTGTTGCTTTGATTTGAGAATTTAATCGAATTTTCTAAGAGAGAATTAATTGGGGAAGAACAATCACTGGCGCAAAAATTTAGCATCCATTTTCATTGATAATATTTTTATTACATCCCTAATCTCGGGTCTATTTATAGAAAAAAGTAAATTGAAGTAAACTACTAAATTACATGCAAAATGACATAAATAAGAAGAATAAATCGGTTGTACTGATGTATTGCTCATCTGACGATTCTCAACAGCATTTTATTCGAATTCATAGCTAATCCATTTCTTCTCCAGTGCAAACCAACTTCTGCTCTCCATTTTTGTCGAAACTTTTTGTTATTCATGGGTTAGCTTTTGAATGTTGGGTCCCATTTGTCAATGAACCCTTTACTTAATACGATATGCTCGCAACTAAGTTCAGACCTGTGACCTGTCTGTGTCCCCTTCTTCTCTATTCAATTCATCTCTTCAATGCCTACTCCCAAATAGCCTATATTGCATTCCAGCTACACTCGTCATCGTTAGTGAGGTTTGCAAACTTTTAGACATTTCCACGAATAATCATATTTAGGGAGGTTTAATATATTTAATTGAGAAGAGAAGAAGAAGACATTTGGTATTAAAATGTATTTTGTATTTCATTGATTTGCTCTTTACAATGCCTTGTATTTATAGCTAAATATTACATGAGATTGTTACAAAATAATAAAATGAAATTATAAACGAGTGGCTTGTATTGCTCGGGCTGATAACTGCCTCTGACACATTCTCTGTTAATATGGTTTAAATCGTTGTGCTGAGTCTGTTGCATTAGTATCTGATGCTGCACTAGAGTTATCCTTTACACCCCCCCGCAAGTTAATGGTGGCTGGCACACTGTTAACTTGGAACGAAGGGAAAGAAATCGTGAGTTGCCAAGAGCTTTAGTGAGAGTATCATCAATTTGCTCCCGGGACGGCAGAAAACACAATTAGAGATGTTTGGCTTGAACTTGCTCACGCACAAAGTGGTAGTCAATCTTGATGTGCTTGGTTCTAGCATGAAACATGGGTGTAGAAGCTAGAAATGTGGCACCCAAATTATCACACGAAAGAATTGGTGGAGATGGACACGTGATTTTAAGTTCAGCAAGGATGAACGTGACCCAGATGACTTCAGCACTGGTTAGAGCTATACTCCTGTATTCAACCTCGATACTGAAACGTGCAACGATTTGTTGTTTTTTTGAGCTCCAGGAAACCAGATTGGGACCAAGAAAAATGCAATAGCCCGAGGTAAAACGACGGTCATCAGGGCACCCTGCCCAGTCCGAGTCACAGAAGGCATTGATCTGGAGATGTTGTGAAGCTGTGAGGGTTAAGCCAAGTGTGTGACACCCAGCTAAGTACCGAAGAATTCGCTTAACAATTGCCCAGTGATCTGTGGTGGGTGTGTGCATGAATTGGGAGACCCTATTGACAACAAATGCAATGTCGGGTCGAGTGATTGTTGCATATTGGAGACTACCAACAATTTGTCTATATAAATGAGGGTTGTCAAAGGGATCACCCTGATATTTGGATAGAGGCTGGGCTGCAATCATAGGGGAAGGGCATGGTTTGGCATTGTGCATGTTTGCTCGAGTTAAGAGATCTAAGATGTACTTGCTTTGAGACAGGTGCAAAGTATCATGGGAACGAGTTACTTCAATGCCCAAAAAGTAAGACAGGTCACCAAGATCCTTGAGTGCAAAGGAACTCTGCAGGGTGCTAACAAGATCAGATAAAAGATCCTGATGACTTCCTGTTAGGATGATGTCATCCACGTATACCAGAAAGACCATATGTCTGTTAGCAGCATTGTAAATGAATAGAGAAGGATCGTATCGAGATGCCTGAAAGCCATATGATACCAAGGCAGCATGAAGAGTATGAAACCATGCCCTCGGGGACTGTTTGAGGCCATATAATGCCTTGGAGAGTCGACACACATGAGTAGGTCTAGATGCATCAATGAATCCAGGGGGCTACTACATGTAAACAACTTCTTGAAGATCATCATGCAAGAATGCGTTTTGCACATCTAATTGGCGCAAAAACCAGCCTTTTGAAAGTGCAAGGGTGAGGACAATGCGAATTGTAGAGGGTCTGACTACAGGACTGAAGGTTTCGAAATAATCGACACCCTCCTCTTGAGAATACCCCTTAGCAACCAAACGAGCCTTATAACGTTCAATTGAGCCATCAGCCTTTCGTTTGATGCGATAAACCCATTTGCACCCAATAACATGTTGTTGGGGTGATGCTGGTACTAATGTCCAAGTGTTGTTGCGTGCCAAAGCTTCAATTTTTGTAACCATGGCAGTTTGCCACTGAGGTAGTTTCTTTGCCTTGGAGAATGATGTTGGTTCTAGCTCAGAGGAGACATGTGACATATAGACAATGTGATCAGGGAACAATTTTGGCCTTCGAGTGTTGTCACGAGTTCTTGTGATCATTGGATGATGAGAGGGTGGAGGGTGTGGTGAAGGTGCAATAGGGAATGATGAGTGATCCAGAGAGTGTGGTGAAATGGTATGAGAAGAAGTTGAAGAATTTGTGGGTAAAGAAGAAGAGGAGTTGGGATGTACAGGTGATTGTGGTGAAGTTGTTTCTGAAGATACAAATGTAGATGGTTGAGTTTGTAAAAGGTTTGGTGGTAACCAGAGAGCAAAATCAAAGGGTGACTGAGAGTCATCTGAACTAGCTGAAATATGTTTGTAGGGAAAGGAATTCTCATAAAAAATGACATGACGAGATACAAAGGTTCGATTTGTGTCAACATGAAAACACTTGTAACCTTTTTGTTCAATAGGGTAACCAATGAAAACACAGGGTAAACTACGAGGTTGTAGTTTGTTATTGTTGTATGGTCTGAGAAGTGGGAAGCAAAGACACCCCAAGGTTCGTAGCATGGTGCAGTCTGGTTGTGATTGATGAAGTAAGTAATGAGGTGAATGTACAGAGGAGGAACTTGGTAAGAAGTTAATGAGTTGTACTGCACTGGAAAAAATATCAGACCAGAACAATAAAGGGAGAGATGCATGAGAAATAATGGAGAGGGATAACTCAACAATGTGACGGTGCTTTCGCTCAGCAGTGCCATTTTGCTTCGGGATGTAAGGACATGTTATTTGGTGTTTAATTTGAGGAAAAATTCGAGCAATTGGCTTATACTCAGATCCACCATATGTTCGTAATATTTTGATAGTTGTGTTGAGCTGGTTTTCTGTTTGCAATTTGAACATTGTAAAGACTTTTAAGAGTTCATCTTTAGAGTGTAGGAAGTATATCCAAGTGTATTTAGTGAAATCATCAACGAATATCACATAATAGCGAAAACCTTCCTTTGATAAAAGAGGAGCAGGGCCCCATACATCTGAGTGAACCAGCTCTAAAGGAGAAGAAGTACAATGTATTGATTTTGCAAAAGGTAATTTGTGACATTTTGACAAACAACAGTCATGACAAAGAGAGCTTAAAAGAAGAACAAGGCAGTTTATTTTGGTGAAGAACTTGCAAGGTGACTTGAGGTGATGGATGTCCAAGGCGAGTGTGCCACAAATCTGCTGTGGCAAGAAAGCTTTTGGGAGAAGAGATGGAAGGCTGAAGAATTGTATAGAGACCATTAACTAGTCTAGCTTGTAGGAGGAGAGTCTTGGTTGCTGGATCCTTTATAAGACAAGAAGAAGAGGTGAATTCAGTAAGTACTGAATTATCAAGAAGTAATTTGGAAAGGCTGAGTAACTTTGTAGTGAAAGTTGGTACATGAAGAACATCTGACAGTACCAAATTGAAATTAGAAATGGAAAAATTGAGATAGCCAATGTGATGAATAACCATACCAAAACCATTCCCTATGTGAAGAGCACTCAGGCCTTCATAGGGTAAAAAGGAGGACAGAGAATTGATGTCATTGGTGACGTGGTGAGAAGCACCAGAGTCAATGATCCATTCAGCCATGGAGGGTAGTGTTGCATCGGTACCAGTGGATGAATGGGCAATGAGAGCTTGAGGTGAAGAGTTGGAGGGGTTGGGTGTATCAAAATACCGAGCATCACATCTTTTGTAACAGACTCTTGCTGTGTGTCCGTTTTTGTAACAGATCTGACACCAGATGTCAGAGGACAAGGCTTGTGGAGGTTGAATTTTATTTGAAGGTGGTGGAGGGAAAGGTGTAGGTAGCAATGGTGCTTTGTTAGAGTTTGGTCTGTATTGAGCAGAGGGTGGTCTTGGTGTTTGAAAACGAGGTCTGTAGTTGAAGTTTTGTGGTGAAGGTGTATTGAAACGGTTAGAAGATTTTGAAAATGTTTTGGAAGGTCGTGGATTAGAGTAAAAGACAGAGGGAGAGCCAATTGATTCAGTGGATGTTTGAGAGAGGAGAAGAGCTTCATAAGTAAGAAGCATGGCTTGAAGTTCAGATAGGTGAAGTGGTTCAACTCTAGTTGTAGCTGCCACAACGAAGGACAAGAAATCGGAGCCAAGACCATTGAGCACCTGAAGAATCAAATCTTCTTCACTGACAGGAGAGCCAATGAAGACTAACTCGTCAGCAATGGAACACATTTTTTGAACGTAATCAGCACATGAGAGGCCTCCTTTCTTAGTGTTTTGTAATTGGCGACAGAGCTCAGAGAGACGAGCTCGAGAGGTAGCAGAGAAAGTGGATCGAAGGGAGTCCCATAGTTCACGGGATGTGGTACACCCGATTACTTGAGCTTGCAAAGGTTCAGTTAATAACGAACGGAGCCAACCAAGGATTAATTGGTCCTGCTGATGCCAAGGTAAGTACAGTGAGTTTAATCGGATTAAGCCAGCATCATCTGAGACAGTGGGTGTAGGGAAAGTGGATGTAAGGAACTGATGAAGTTGGTAGCCATGGAGAATAGGTTCGATTTGGGATCTCCATGTGAGATAATTAGATCGATTTAGTTTTGTGGCTATAGGGAGATTGAGAAAGACAGGAGAAGAGGGATTAGCAAGAGATAGTTGAGATTGAGGAGGAAGAGGAGAGATGGGATTTGCGTTTGAATCAGAGGTTGGCGAGTTTAGAGCCATGGTGAGCTAGAGTCGCTCTGATACCATAATAGATTTAATTGAGAAGAGAAGAAGAAGACATTTGGTATTAAAATGTATTCTGTATTTCATTGATTTGCTCTTTACAATGCCTTGTATTTATAGCTAAATATTACATGAGATTGTTACAAAATAATAAAATGAAATTATAAACAAGTGGCTTGTATTGCTCTGGCTGATAACTGCCTCTGACACATTCTCTGTCAATATGATACAAATCATTGAGCTGAGTCTGTTGCGTCAGTATCTAATGCTGCACTGGAGTTATCCTTTACAAGGTTTGCAAACTAGTCCCAAATTCAAGTGAGGTTTGCAAACTACTAGGTTTAACTATACAAATTTGCTCCGGCCTCTGAGACGACAGCTAAACTTTAGCCGTCGTAAAAAAAAAGATTACATGGAAAACAGAGAGCTATTTGGGATTTCTAACCATGCGCAGATGCGCCAGTTGATGTACAGATATAGATACAAACTCAGTAGACCTCACTCTCTCTTACTGGATTGTTCCTTTTTGTTAGAATGACAAGCAGAACTTCAACAGTTGAATCTCAATTCGGTTACTCAGAAATACAATATGCCCATTATTGCCTTTTTTTCTTTCAACATAGAATCAAAGAAAAACAAAACAAAACAAAGAAAGAAAACTATGTATTCCAGTCCCCATTTTTAGTAAGTGTCACTGTGTCAGAGCGGATGGGCCCCACAATTACAACACATGGAACCCTTACACCAGGCCAACTTAGTCTGCCATTTGAATCTTTTTTTTGGGCCTGAAATAAAACACATGAGATAACCAATATGGAAAAAGGAAAAAAAAGACCCCAGTATTGAACATAATAAATATCTAGAGGTGAAATGCGTTCTTTAAATTTAAGCACTGACATGGCGGAAAATTAGTATTAACTTGACAGCTACAATGAATTCATAAAATCGACCCTCCTATCCATCAGCTAAATACATACATACATACATACATACATACATACAAAACAGTACACATCTGCACTATTCAATATATATAATTTATAATTTGGTAGTGGAGAAAACAAATAGTTACTTGAAGAAGAGACCTCTTCTTTTTGCTTTTTTCTTCTCTACTGCCTGTTATGAAAAGACACCATACACTTAAAAAAGCATATCCAGTCAAAAAGATAATACATGCATTTAATAAATCAAAGATAACAAACATACCATCATTTTGAAAAGACGCATGGTAAGCACAATAGAATCCCGAGGCCTGCTCAAATAAAAAGTAGAAAATCACTCGCCGATAAATAAAAAAAATAAAACAAAATATATCAGTACAGAGACTTGCATTCCATTTTCAGCCGTTCTAAGAACATGTTCAACATTTTGTGCTGTTTGGATTACAAAATCTGTAGGACGTCCATAAGGTATATTTATCTGAAACACAACATTAAATAAGAAAGATAAATTAGAAGTTTGCACATGAGTGAAACATTTTGCATATTTCACATAAATAATCATGCCAAAAAAAGAAGAGAATAAAGTTACAGTAGTAGCTTGTTCGAACTTCTCGACAACTACAACACCTCGGGGCCCGCTGCATTTAATGCTATAACCTTCCCTCTTTATTATCAATACAGCCTGTTCCCATATATCTATAAATCTTGCCTGTTTCATCATTCAGAAAACAATCTTTTATTCTAAAATGCATTCCTACAGGAAAAATGCCCAAAACTCAAATTTGCAAAAGGGGACCTTACAAAAATCTGTTTTCATCTAAATCTCTTTGAAAACAACCTTTCTGTCATTCTTGGAAATGACAGAGATGGTACAAGGACAATAAGAGTAAATGGGGCACACGCACCGATATAAGGGGTTGGAAACAATGTATATTCCATCAAAATCTAGCAGATATTTTCAAATTAGTACTTCAACAATGTAAGTTATAACAAAAACATTACTTACAGATAACTCAACATCATAGCTGATGTGTCCAACAGACAGATTTTTCTTTATCTGTTCTTGCATCTCGGCATCTGAACCAAATAAAACAGGGAAGTTGAAAGAATATATATTTTAGATGGAAGCAAAAGGTTGTCCTGCATAAATTCAATAGTAAAATCAACTTTAGTTCTAATCTTTCAAATTAATTCCGGTTTCCGCCCGATTCAGGGAACACACAATGTGCGGAAACATAAATACATAGTAACTTCCAACATCATAACATTCTAAAAGAAGTTAAGAATATAGAATGAGTGAGGCATGGTACACCACATAGCACCACTCACGCGGTACTTCGCCTTTGTATCTCTAATTTTAAAGTCCAAATGAATTATCCAAACTTTTGAACTTGTTACCATATTAAAATCTCCTTAGAGACTGAATTTTATATTTTTTTTAGAATTTTTTTACTATCTTTTAGATAGGTGAAATGTTTGTTAATCTAACGATTTCTAAACCATTCAATATTAGATGTCTTTCACTTCTCTAAAAAATAGTAAAAAAGTTTTAAAAAAAATGTAAAAGTTGATCTCCAAGGAGATTTTAATAAGGAGATCAAGTTCAGATCGGTCATTTTGGACTTTGAAATTGGAGATATGGAGGCGAAGTACCGCTTGAGTGGTGCTTTGTGAAGTACCATAACCTCACTCACATAGAATATTAGAATAAAAGATCAAGTTTCACATAACAATAGTACTTACCACAAGTTATCTTTTTCTGATCATTTGCAAAGACCTTCACAAGTTCTCCCTAAGGTCACCAGAAAAATACTGGATTATGCAAACTCCGACTATATCCATTTTATCATCAATGGGTCAATAGAAAATGAAATTATATGACTAACCTTTCTTTTTTTCTCATCCAGAGGTTGAACTTCAATAGCTAGGTATGCATCTACGTCATCAGCTGTAACTAGATAACTCGGTTGCTTGGCACCTGTACAACAAAAGCAAAAAATCAAAGAACATATAAGAAATGCTGCAAGAACTTTTCTGACATATGTCACAAAGATTATCCATTAATTGTATAGATGAATGAACGAGGAAACGCACCATCTATGTAATTTATTGATCCATCTTCATGATGGCGCACCCACTAATTATAAACAAAAAGTTTAAAATAAAACATAAGAATTGCGGATAAAGATATTAGAAACTAGTGCAATATTCATATGCAGTGACATAGGTTTGAGATCAAATAACACAAGAGTGGTTCTATCACGACATTGATAATATGGTTGACAAAATAAAAAAATTAAATTAAAGATATGCTCTCTATGTTTTAGTTAGGTTTATCACATTATTGGTTCCATTTGAAAATTGATTGATCATCCATCAAGCAATTGTTTCGGACTATAGGTTTTGTTGTTGTATCCATCAAGCAATTGAAAAAAAAATGCAATCCAGTGTCATGAGCAATTGATCAGATGAACCTCAAATTGCACCAAATAGGATCCAGAACTATCTAAATTCTGAACTAAGATAAATATATGGTCAAAAACTTGGGTACTCCAAAAGATGAGTACACTGGGTACTTCAGTTCATCTGAACCGTTCAATTCATCGAGATTGGTGAAAATTGATTCACTTTAACTTTTGGTGTGTTTCTCAAGAAATCACTTTTCACCAATCTCGATGAGTTGAACGGTCCAGATGAACTGGAGTACCCAGTATACCCATCTTTTAGAGTAACCAAATTTTTGCGAAAATATATGCAGCAACAAATTTCCTTTTTTTATGATGCTCATTTTGCTGGTTTTCATTATACTTGGATTAAGTTTCATTGTTGATAGATCCCTTCCCAACAATACAATTGGAGAAAGAGAAGGGGCAGGCATGGTACTTCAAAATTGCAACTGGTGGTGCCGTATATGGAGTAACCACTTGCTTGAAGTTCTCTTCCTGGAAATGCTTCTCCTGTAATTCTAAGGCCCTCTATGGCTGGTAAAGGGTCATCATCTGCAGCTGCAACATGAAGAGCATCCTCTCCAGATTAGTTCAAAGAACGTCAAATAAAAATGATTTTCTTTTCATTTGTTGTGCTTGTGTGTTACTACTACTGTTATCCTCATTTCTTTCTTGTTCTCATTCTTGTTGTTTTAACAATTATGAACTTTATGAATAAATATAAAACTTTAGAGAAAGGAGTAATAAAGCTCTGAAATTTTTCCTGAAGAGGTTCCCACTTGAAATGAGAAGAGCTAAGACAGAAATAAATAGAACCTTCAGAGAAAGAAGAGGTCGGCTCCTCAAGCACGGTAGGAAGATATGGGTACGCAGCATTTTGGTCCTCAACTCCTGCTCCGGCTGCTGCTGAACTGTGATTAGGTGAGGTGGCTGAACCCCACTGCACAGAACGTTCTCTCACATGCTGGTGAGGCCCACTGACATGCCCATCTAAATCTTCTAAGTCAGTCCCTGCACCTCTCGCCAGGTCCTTGAAAGAGAGATTGTGATCTTTCGGCTCGAGAGCAAATCTGACATGAGGGTCTGCTTGGGTTGGATGAGATGTGCTCTCTTGAACTCCTTGATTTCTACACAGAGTTCTTAGTACATCAAGGTCATATGTTTTATTCTTTTGTTTAAACTAGTAATTGATTAGTCAAATGAAGAAACAATGGTAGAAGTCTGAAGTCTGAAGTCAGTACTAATCAAGTATTAGTAGCAGTAAATTGCAGAACTGGTACCAATCTTCTCTGGTAGCAGAACCAGACAAGTACCAGTGTTCTCTGGTAACAATCAAATCTTCCAGTGCACAGTACTCGCTGATCACAAAGCTATTGCAGCATCAAGTACCCAGTTTACTGATTACTTGCAGAAGTGCTGATATTTAGAAAATGAAGGACATCTCTTTATGAAAAATGTGTACATAAGAATGTAAATTTTAAAATATCACAATTTTAATTTCGCTTGATTTGTACAATAAAGTATTCAAATGGGAGTTAATGTCCCCGATTCTTTTTTTCTAGTTGCACACTTATATGATAATTTGATGTCACAGAAGTATTTTCCTTCAGAAAATTCATATGTACTCCCCATAAAATATGTAAACTTGTTTCGTTACTACTATAATTGTAACTTTGTGGTAGTCTTTTACGAATATAAAGATTTAGTATGTTATTCAACCTCCACTGAAAAGATTGTTGGCCCTGTCCATGCTGATTTGAGATTGTCTCCCACGCAGGAACTGTCCCGTGCGGACAGAGACTGTCAGATCACCTAAAGATGTGTGCTGGCATGCATCCCAAGATGATCTGATGGTCCCTGCTTGTGCGGGGCAGTTCCTTCATGGGAAACGAGTTGGACTCGCCCATGTCAGCCAACACAGCTGGAGGCACTACACAAGAAATTGGAGCTAACCTGCTAGTTGAAGGAGAGGCTCGGCCCATGTTATCCATTTCAGGGTTCCGTAGCCCAGGCCCGGAGGGCCCCACATGCTGACGGCTGGGATGGCCAGGTGCTTCCCAGTCAGATCGGGGTTGCACACTTGGAGATGACATGGGAGATTGTGAGTGGCCGTATGGATGTTGCGGCACTATATCCAGACCTGTATTCTGCTACAAGGATGGGCCCATTGCCAGAAACAAATTACAATAGTAATATGATAATGGATGAAAATGTAAGACTTGTTCCCTGAAAATGTTTAACCAGAGACTGAGTTCCAACGAACCCCCCGAAAAAGTTCTTGTTGAAACAATTCCATTCAATACAGAACTGTTTGTCCATAAAAAGAGAGAATGCATTCCAAGCTGCCTCTATATGTATAGCTGATGTGATATCTGACTGAGTAAGCAATGCACAGATGATACTTTGACATTTTCCAAGGACCATATGGACTTGTGTGCCCGCATCTTCTCCCTTCCCTTTTTTGGGAGCTTGTCGTTTATGCACCAACAATATTAGATCAGTAAAGCAGTATAAAGACTTACCGTACTAACTAAAGCTTTGTCATGGGAAGGAGAAGCAGGAGGGATCCCCAAGTTGTTTAAATAATCAGTCTGCAATGGTGCTATCTGATACTGAGACTCCTTCAATTTCTCCTAAAATTCATAAACGCAAAATGAAAATACAGCCCAACATTCGCAAGAACAAATCGGAGCAGCATATAGTGAAAAACAAGGTAACAATGGCACGCACGTTGAATACCCTATTCTTTTTTTATTTTTGATTGGATTGCATTATTGGTCTGATTTAATCTGTTTTGAAATTTTCTAATAGGAGAGTAATCTTAAATGAGTACATTATGGTGGTAGTATCAAAAAGCCATTGCCATGCAAGTATAGGATAATATATATATAGAGAGAGAAAGGCTAGGGTGCTCCATGGAGCACCCCATCGCTCGTGCTCCACATCCATTATATTCAATTTGAAAATTCCAACGACCGATCCGAACCGTTGAACATGATCTACATATTGAAATCTACTTGGAGATTGAATTTTATATTTTTTTGAAATATTTTTGCTATTTTTTTAAAGAGGTAGAAAATTTGTTAATCAAACGGTTTCTGAACCAACAAAAGTTGCAATTTTTCTACCTCTCTAAAAAATAGCAAAAAAATTCAAAAAAATGTAAAATTCAATCTCCAAGTAGATTTCAATATGTAGATCATGTTCAACGGTTCGGATCGGTCGTTGAAGTTTTTAAATTGGAGATACGGTGTGGAGCATTAGAGATTTGGTGCTCCATGGAGCACCCTAGCCTATCTCTCTCTCTCTCTCTCTCTCTATATATATATATATATATATATGAGAAGGGATCCGTAGCCTCCACCATCAAAACCGATGAAAATAGTTGATCCGGACCGTTGAAAACATTCTCCATAATAATGTAGACTTCGAGACCAAATTTTACAAATTTTTGAATTTTTTTACTATTTTATCGGATGTGTTGAAAATTTATATATTTAACGATCTACAAACATTGAATTTTCAACCCATCCGATAAAATAGTAAAAAAATTCAAAAAAATGTAAAATTTAGTCTCCAAGTCTATGTTAATACGAAGAATGTTTTCAAAGTCTATATTAATACGAAGAATGTTTTCAACGGTCCAAATCGGCCATTTTCATTGGTTTTGATGGCGGAGGCTCCAGGAGCCTACAAAAAAAAGGAGGCTATTGATCCCTTCTATATATATATATAGAGAAAGGCTATGATGCTTCATGGAGCACCAAATCGCTCGTGCTCCACATCCGTTATATCCAATTTGAAAATTCCAACGATCGATCCGAACCGTTGAACATGATCTACATATTGAAATCTACTTGTAAATTGAATTTTATATTTTTTTTAAATTTTTTGCTATTTTTTTAAAGAGGTAGAAAAGTTGCTAATCAAACGGTTTCTGAACTAACAAAAGTTGCAATTTTCCTACCTCTCTAAAAAATAGCAAAAAAATTCAAAAAAATGTAAAATTCAATCTCCAAGTAGATTTCAATATGTAAATCATGTTCAACGGTTCGGATCGATCGTTAGAATTTTTAAATTGGAGACACGGTGTGGAGCATTAGGAGTTTGGTGCTCCATGAAACACCCTAGCCTTTCTCTCTCTCTCTCTCTATATATATATATATATATATATATATGGCCTTGCTCTATATATCTGTGTGTGTCTGTGCGTCTGTGTCGTTCCAAGTAAAACAAAAAAGATGAGATCACCCGACCTCAGTAATGACGAGCTTCTCTTGCAAGTGCCGGAACAAAATCTGCAACCAGGTAACGAAACCAAAGCTAATTACAACGATGAATAAGGAAATATATAAAATTCAAGATACATAAGTTATGAACATGAAACTCAAAGCTAATTCAACAATAGAACATACAACTACATGGTGCCAGCTTCCTTTAATTATATTTAAACTTAAAAATCACTCAGCTCAACTAAAGAGAATTTAACATGTGTAAACGCAGTAAAAGAACTTGAGGTAAACAGTGAAATAGAAGGGTTTGTGAGTACATCATGTAGAACACCAGGAAGAAAGAAAAGAAAGGAAAAGATACCTTGACACTACTGACAATGGATTGAGCATCATTCACAGAAGGCTGGAGACGATACTCTGATAAAAGAGGTAAAAGACAAGATACAAAGGTCGACCTTTCTTGTTGTGCTGCCTGAAAAAGAAGTTCACACAAACTTTTTTTTTCAACTTTTCAATTAAGTTGTGAACCCTTTTTATGTTAACTAAATGCATTTTACGTTTGATTACTCCTGACAAAGAAGCTTAACTGTTGTGTGTGAGCATTCACCCTTCTCATTAAACAATCATTTGCAACAATTGTAAAGAAAGAATACAGTTAAAAGCCAACTATTTGAATAAGACGGGGATAACATGTTTACTTGCAAGGCATAGGTCAGACGAATGTTTTCCTCGATAATATCCTGTCTATATGATAATGCCTTTGAAGCAGCATCAACCAAATCCTGTTGCTGCTGATCAAAAGCCTGTAAAGATTTCCATCCAAAAATAGACCAAATTAGAGAAGTTAGTAAGATATCATTTACAGAAACATACTTTTCACATATGCTATATAATGACAGTAACATTGGATCTGCATCTATTAAGATAGACAGGCTAAAAAAATTGGTGCATGCTATGTTGTAAGCACCAAATATGTTGGGGTTACAAGAAAAGACGCATTAGAATACATGTTGAATGATAATACAGGGGGATATTACAACAAAGGACACACTATTACCATGCGCATGTAAGCAATGCGTTTCTCTAGTACATACTTCTCATTTAGTATTTGTGCTTCCTGCAAGAAAAGTAGTAGCAAATTCAACTTAAGGAAAAGAAAATGACAGTAATACACAGATTGGAGAAAGAAACAAATCCAAAAATGAGCATTCATAAGAAAAAGGAGATGCTTTAGCTTCTTACCTTCATTGAGTAGTCAGAGAGATGCTTCTTTAACTGAGCTATATCTTCTTCAAGTTCTCTCACTTTTGCCATCAGATCCTAACAGGAGAAAAGGTACAAAATTTCCTTTAAAACAAATAATCAGTTTGCTTCTGAAGTCAGAATATGAAACATGCCTACAACAAAGAAGTACCAAAGTAATGTGAAGTGCCTATTAATTGCATGATTTCAGCATTACCTGCTTCCAGATGAGATTTGGGTTAACTTCTGAAACTTGCATTAATCCGTGGTTTGACAAATTGAATCCTGGATCACCGTCTCCTTCCTTTCTTTGCCTATAAAGCACAACAAAATAAAAGGCTGACAATTATTTCAACAACATGCTTGTGCAATTCCACCAAGGAACCAAGTACAAATTCACCATTCACAAACATTTTGACAAGCACATGATTTGCAGTCAACACTAGGAATGACGATCTGCAGTGGACGCTTGGACTGATTGATGCATATTTACTGAAAGCACCAATTAAGTTTTATTGGCCTGCATCCCACCAGAAGATATTTGATAATTTCATTGCTATGAAAACATGAAAGAGTCACAGGTACCCAAAACAGCACCAGTTGCACCAGCCTCAATGGTGACTAAACATACTAGTATTTGCTCTTGGACAAAGCAACTTAAACAAACCAGTATACCAGTAAGGTACCAAAATAATACTTAAAATTCTGTAAAAAAATTAGTAAATGAAACATAATGAAGAGAGAGACATGCCTGGTAGGAGAGAGAGATCGGGAGGAAGGCGTGGAGATACGAAATTGAGGCCCACTGTCAGTAGTTGCATGTTCAGGAAAATGTCTTTTTGAGCTGCCATTGTTTAACCTACGGGTTCCACTCTGTACGGACTGCTCATCCCCATCAAGGGCTGTTTGTCGACCAGCTAAAGTTTGTTGGAAGGCAGGGCCCAGGGTGGGCCTATTTTCTGTTGGATTGGGATGGGC
>CAXKVX010001795.1:0-31506 GCA_964058865.1 Eleocharis quinqueflora
GTGGATTAGTTGGTTTTTTCGATTAATGGTGTAAAATAGCACCGGCCCTACTGAATATGATTTTACGATTTTTATTAGAAAAAATCAATTTGTGTATAAATCATTTTCCAAAAATAAGATACTTTTCCATCGGCGATGTTATTACAAGCACTGCTCATTTATGAAAGTGAAGGATCATTTAATATCATGGTAATTTGAAAAATATTCACTACAACATAAAAAAAATTAGCAATACTCATAAAACAATGGTTAAGGAAGAATTTGTTAAATATCGCTAGCATAAGTGGAAAAAAAAATCTCTCGTTCTAAGACAACAATTATTTAAAATAATCTTTGCAAAAAAACGATCTTGAATTTTACACGATATGTCTTTTGAGAATTTTTGCATGAAATAATTAGTAGGAGCTTTGAGGCATCAAATAGTATTTGATGTGCATGAAAGTGTTGCGCTACTAGCTAGCCCGGTACTAGCTGTAGATCTTGTCTCTAGCTTTTCAACGCCACAAAAAACGATTAAATCGAAATTATGAGTCAAAAGTTATAATCATTTGAAGCTCAAAATAATCAAACATGAAGATCCCAATAAAGACTCAAGTTCAGAAAATCAAGACTAAAATGAAGAACTATTTAGGTTAATTTGAAAAATTAGAATATTTAAAACTGGAATTGAAAAGAGCAAAGACATCAAAAATCAGCTTCTGGCATTATAACGCTATCTTTGGCGTAATAACGTCAGTCTGTCCAAACCTTCAAATATGGCCTCAGAACAAAAATCCATGAAATCTGTTACATAACGCTATCTTAGCATTATAACGTCAGACCATCAAAACCAGCACAAAAATGGTTAAGTACCAAACTATTAAGAATATTGTTATAACACTAGAGTTGGCGTTATAACTGTAAGTCTCTTCAACATCAAAACATTTAAGTCGGAGAAAACTCATGATATTTGTTATGTAACGCCAAGTTGGAGTTATAACGATAAGTCCTGTTAAAACCAAAATTCTTCAAGCTTAAAAACCTGTGATATCTATTACGTAACTCCAAGTTGGCGTTATACCGCTAGATTCAAATTTCAAAATCAGCACTGTAATGTCTGGCGTTATAATGATAGATTTACTGAAGAGTTAGCGTATAACGCTAAGTGGCACTGACTTAATTATCTACCATATTTGAATACCTACAAATATACCCTTGATGTCTCCCTTCTTCCTCAAGCAACATATCTTTTTCTGAATACTTTGCAACAGTCATTGTAAAACCCTTGAGCTCCATTAATCTAGCCATATCTTTGCTCTTATCTCAAGTATAAATATTCTAAATATATCAAAATCTTTGTGAAAGATTATTGCTATTTTTTATTCTATGTTTTCTTTTCATCCATTGTTATTTGTTTTTCCTGTTGGCTTGGTTCTCCACCGGTGTAAGAGAGAGATCGAGTTCGACAACGTGTAAATTAGGTTGGTGCTCCGTCGGTGTGTGTAAGAGAGGTTGATTCCACCTTGTAAAGAAAATTGTTTTAGTGGAGAGACTGGACTCGTTATCGTAACAAGCGGAGGCACCGAAGACCCGAAGAGTAGGCTAGGCCGAACTCCGTCAACATCTCGAGACTTCATCATCCTTCTACTCTCTCAAAGCTATTCTCTTTATTATTTAATTGCATATTTAGTTTATTGAGATATTGCTTTTCTTTTTAAAGTTTGTAAATTGCATTATAGCTCATTGGCATTGTTGAAATAAAAAATAGTACATAATCCTAAGGGCCTAGGTTCATCAAACTCAAGATAGGTTGGCTAATACAAGATATTTCTCTTATGAATTTGTTTTGATTGTAGATAGTGGTGAGCCCGAATGCTTTGAAGAAGCCATGGAGTCGGAGTACAAGAACAAGTAGTTGAAAGCCATGCAAGATGAGATGAAATATTTGCATGAGAACAACACATTTGAGTTAGTGGAATTGCCAATAGACAAGAAGGTGCTCATGAACAAGCGGGTGTATCGGGTGAAATCAGTGGGTCAAGAGGCAAAACTGAGGTACAAAGCTCAGTTAGTTGTGAAGGAATTTGATCAACAAAAGGGAGTTGATTTTGAAGAAATATTCTCGTTCGTTGCCAAGATATGTATTCAGGTTGTGCTCGGCTTAGGATGCTAGTTTGGATTTGGAGATTGAACAATTAGGGGTCAAAACTGCATTCTTCCATGGTGATTTGGAGGAGGAGGAGCTCTATATGAAGCAAATGGAGGGTTTTGTGGTGAAAGGGCAAGAGCATTTGGTGTGTAAGTTGAGGAGGACAATTTATGACTTAAAGCATGAACCACAAAATTAGTATAACAGGTTTGAATCTTTTATGTGTGATAATAAGTTTGACAAAACTAATTCCGATAATTGTATTTTTGTGAAAAGATACTCTAGTGGTGATTTCATTATCCTCTTGCTTTATGTTGATGACATGTTGGTCGTTGGAAGTGATTTGAGAAAAAATAAAGCATTGAAAGAGAAGTTTGGGAGTGAATTTGCCATGAAAGCTTTGGTTGTCACAAGAGAAGTACATTGAGAAGGTACTTGAAAGATTCAACATTACCAAGTGCAAATCGATAACCTCTCCTCTTTCTAGTCATTTTAAGTTGTCTCTTGATGGATGCCCTAAAGATGACAAGAAAAAGAGGAGATGAAAATTGTGCCATATGCCTCGATTGTAAGCTCATTTATGTATGAAGTGGTGTGCACGAGATCGGATATTGCTCATGTGGTTGGTGTTGTTAGTCATTTTCTTTCTAATTCGAGTAAAGTGCATTGGAATGTTGTTAAATGGATTCTTATGTATTTGAGTGACACAAGCAATCATTGCATTTATTTTGGTGGCACAAACAATCATGTTATTTGGTTTGTTTTGGAAATGGAGTTGTGTCAGGACAATCTAAGTTGAAAATGTGTGTTGCAATCTCTACTATTGACGTCGAGTACATAGCCATTAAGGAGGCATGTAAGGAACTAATTTTGATGAATAAATTCTTGCATGAGTTGGGTGTTAGGCAAGGGAAGTATGTGTTATTTTGTGATAGTCAAAATGCAATTCACTTGAGCAAGAATCTAATGTTTCACTCTCCATCCAATCACATTAACTGGAGGTACCATTAAATTCGGGATGTGCTTGAGGAGAAGGAATTGGTGTTGAAGAAAATGCATACGAGTGAAAATTGTTCGGATATGTTGACAGAGTTGATACCGTCGTTAAAGCATGAAACTTGTTGTGAGAAGGAGAGTTTTGTTGAAGGACGCGCTCCATTATCAGTTTTCTTGTTATTTGTAATATTAGAAATTTGTAGAGTCTATTTTGTAAATTTGTAAAGACTCTTCTAATAAACTCTCCTAATGAAAATGAGATAGAACATTCTCGACATTTGCTTCTGCTCTCCTTTATTATTTCTCTTTGTGCTTTCTTCACTATTGAGTAACAATAGGGATTTGACAAAATTTGGATGGGTCTAACCCACCTCGAGAAACCCGAGGCTGTGACTCGACCCGAAGTCAAATCCGTGTGGAGCCATCCAAAAAAAATCGAGGGCCAAAGACGGGTAGCGGTCAATCTTGTTGGAAAAAGCTCGTGTTAAATCCAACCCGAGAAAGACTTGTCCCGACCCGTCTAACCCATCATTAACCCGCCATTAACCCGTGCAAGACCCATGCAAACCCATCCAAATTCATTCAAACCCGTCCAAACTCGCACAAACTCTTGCAAACCCGCCCAAATCCGTGAAAACTCGTGCAAAACACATGCAAACCCGTACAAAACTCGTGCAAACCCGAGAATAATCCATTAAATTGAAATAAATAAATAAATTAGAAAAAATCAAAAAGAAAAGAAAAAAATATGGTCAACCCATCCCAACCCGACCCGAACCCGTTCGGTCGCATAATCCATGGGTCTGATCTGGGTTGCGGCCGACCGAGAATTTTTGACCCGTCAAAACACGGCCTGACAAACTCGTCGACCCGTCCAACCCATGACCCGGCCAACCCATTGCTAAGGACTAGTTTGACCCGATTTATCCCGACCCGACCCATTTTCAAATGCATAAGTAACGATGACCTCCACCATCAAATTTGCTAACAAATATTTATGATCAAGTAATTAGTCATACAAAATCATTGATATGAAGAGCAGAAGAGTTCCTACATGGAAAAAAATTAGCTGCTTAACTTTTGGGTGCATTTAGCAATTCGAGCTTGAATGGAAAGAAATAGAATTTAGGATGAAGTGTTATGTAGGGGTAATATTGGTATTACAAACTAAATATCTTCTTTGCATTCAAAATTAGAATTATGGCGCAGAAACTAGCAGCGTCCATTATTTTATTATTAAGAAAATGTTTCGATGATATAATAATTGACATCATAATCGATACTAATGGACGAATTCAGTTGTATTCAATTTGCACATTATTTTTGTCATTATGAATCTAATTGACTGAACGTTCGACTGAAAACGTGCCTCGCGATACGATTTCCCTTCTCCGTTTCTCTTGAGCGGTTCCCTTCAGTTTCTTCTATTGCTTTAACTCAATTTGAATAATAATACAATTAATATGCAAAATAATACAAATAACATGCGTAATAAGACAATTAACATAAATCATAACATATTTAATAAGAGAAGGGATCAAATGCCTACTTTTCTTGTGGCTCATCATGTCCATTAACTTAAAAAATTAATTAATTAATTTTTTAAGACTTTAAATATCAAAACTAATTGATTGAATATTTCATATATGTCATAATACATGTGTATAAAAAATATTGTAACATTTTAGTTTAATTTCATTGGTCATCTAGAGCTAACAAAATCAACGGTTCAAAATTATTGGATTTGAACCATTGATTTTGTTAGCTCTAGATGACCAATGAAATTAAACTAAAATTTTACAATATTTTTTATACACATGTATTATGACATATATGAAATATTCAATCAATTAGTTTTGATATTTAAAGTCTTAAAAAATTAATTAATTATTTTTTTAAGTTAATGGGCATGATGAGGCACAAGAAAAGTAGGCATTGGAATCCTCCTCATTTAATAATACAATCTGATAAATAACACTGATTAACATGCATAATGATATGATTAACATGCATAATAACTTATTCTGAATAACAATATTGTTAACATGCATAGCTAACAAAGAAGGGATCACGAAACGAAATAATTAAATTATTATGTACATTATTTGAACTATTTATATGTTATTTGAAATGTTTTGTACGTTATGAAAATAAGTGCGAATAGATATAAATAACTAGTGTTGATGGTGGTTTCGATATGGCGATACAAAAATATGCATAATAACAAACACGATATGCATATTAAAAAAAATGTGCATAATAATTGTAACAATATAATCTTTATATGACTAGCTAGAGTTTGGATGTATTAAGAATAAAACATATGACTCTATCTAACAAACAAATATATCTTTAAAAGTTAAGATATTTTTGTGGCTATTAGGGGTGTAAGTTCAACCCGATCGACTCAACCTGAAAAAATGCAAATTTCGACTTTTTATGATCGGTTACGATTTTTACTTTGTCGAACCTGACATCTAATACGTGGGTACGGTTTGTAGAATAAAACGTGAGTGAAACCCGACCCGACCTTTTATATTTAATTAGACAATTATACTGCACACTACAACCCGAATCCGAATGACATCTAACGAGTTAAAAATCTATACGAAACCCAACCAACTCGACCCATTTACACCCCTAGTGGCTATTAAGAAATAAAAGATTTTTAACAAGAGATATGATTGCAAAAAGAAGTATAATTAGAGATGGGCAATGTTTATTCCGTCATGAGATGAAAACTATAAACCATTTGTTTGTCACGTGTACATATATTAAGACAATATGGAATTATATAACATAATTCAATAAGTTTACATTTTTAGGAGAACCTGTAGAAGATATTTGGAAAATAGATTGTGGAATCCCAGTAAAGATACTTTAGTTGTAGAATTAATTAGAGGTGATGTTTGTTGGAATATATGACTTGAAAGAAATAAATTAGTTTTTTCTAACAACAAAGTTACCACAATTAGAATTCTAGGATCCAACATTATAAGTATTGCTTGTTTTTTGTGTCAGTCGGGTAAAAATAATACTTTTCTTAAGCTAACGCTCATACTACCTCAACATACTAAGCATTTAGAGCATCAACAACGGAGTTTGTTTTAGAATTGTCAAGTCTGATGTGGCGATTGTAATTTTAATGTGTGGGTTGCAGACAAATTGTTAAAAAAGCAAATTTGCTTTAAAAGAAATCTTGCCTAAATGACACGCTGACCAAATCATTGGCCCAAGCTCTTCATTTCTTCTCACATCCAGCATTCTCTCTCTCCTTCAAAAACAAAACCCTTTTAGTTCATTTTTTTAGAAATTTGACTGCTATCAACTATCATTCTTTTTGTCGATTTCTCTAACAGATTCGTCAACATTTTCTCTTCATTTAGACATCTCAATTGAATATATTTTTTGTTTCGAAATTGTATTTTCTAGTGTGCCAAAGAAGTACCAACGGAGAAGAGAAGTGGAGAATAGCACATTCAAAGGAGAGAATAGTAAATTTATTTAAGAAGAACAAAACTTGACTAGGAAAAGGATTAATTTAATTGTTGGAGTTGTACAAACAAAGAGAAGTTGACAAATTAATTCCTATTCGGAGAGTAATGGAGAAGAAGAGAAATGAGTAGTTTTTTTATTTATTTTCACTGATGTTGTATTAATTATAATTATGAATGAATTGTTGGAATGAAGTATTTAGCAATTTATGAATAACTTCAATTGTTAAAAGTGATGACGTGAATGTTTAGCAATTAAATTGAATTGCTCATTAGAGATGCTCTTACAGGAACAAGAGATGAAGAACAACCAAGAGGGATCAAATCTAGTGTTACTAATGTAAATGAGAAGCCGAAGATGAAAGAAGAAAAGTCAAAGTAAACATGGATTAGAGAGGCCTAACTTCTTCCACATATAGTCTTTTTTATGAATGAATGCATTTTGATTTAGAAACTATGTGATTTGTGTAATAATGTTTTGTCTACAATTTGGTTGAAGTAATTGTTCTGTCGATACTATAGATGGATGAAGAGGTTTGAAGACGTCTAGATGAATTACAGCTAATGTGTTATGTATTTTGCAGAAACAGTTTAGAAATTTTATTTTGTTTGGTAGATGTTTTTGAGGTACTGATTTTTTTCTTAAAAATCAAATTATTGTAGTTCGATATCGGTTCTAATAAAATCGGTGAGTAATTTCCACTTTTTTGAAAGAAAAACTTGAATGATATGAAAATTAAATGCAACTGAATTTCTATATTAATATCGATGAGTATTGCTATATTAGCTTTCTTATTATTATTACTGTTCGTCAAATGCTATTTAGATTTTCTTTTCCAAAGACTCGTCGTTCATAAATTCACTGTGTCAACTGCCTCATTTATTCTTAACTGACACTGACATAATTATGGAACTGCAATGTTTTCATAGTTGTCGCATTAGTATTATGGATGTGCGTATTATATTATTTAATAGGTGCAATTCAATGCTGTCAGAAATCACGAAATAAGATTTGACTAACTATTTAATTTGTTGAAACAGCTCTTTATTGATATTACATTAATGGTTAGTTATTTCAATTTACACTCCTAAAATTTACTTTAATTTGTATGTTTGCCTTTTAGCAGAGCACGGATGCCACTTTGCACTGGAATTTGAGAATAAACTGAAGCAAGGTAGATAAAGATACCAAGAAAAAAAAAACTGAGAAATAGATAACTCGTCTAGATTCAAGACCACCTATGATACCGGTTCTTAAACTACTTTCATTATAACGGCTTGCTTTGATCATCTAATCCGTTATAACGAGTTCTCGATCGTTATAATGTCTCACTGACCTGTTGTATCGGATCCTACAATGCAAGTATTTATTTTTGCAATTAATTGAGTTTTATTTTTGTTGCTATGCTTTATATTTGGACTTTGATATTAATAGAACTCAGTCCAGCTGTCATATGATGTTTATACTCATGCAAATGTTCAAAATGAGTTATGATTTTGATAACAAGATAAATTAAGATTCACAAAACATATAATTCAATCAAAAGAATATTGAATCATACATTCTTCTACATTATCCTCCCTCAACACAATATACAAAATGAAAAACAAATTAGGAAAGTCTCGTGCCTCTCTAGCTTGGTACCACTTGTGCTTGAAAGAGCAAGTGGTTCCAAAAACTTTTCTTTTCTAAAATGACAAAAATGTTCTTGATGTCCAAACTTCAAGCAAAACGAACAAAAGGTTGTCATGGAATTAATATTGCTATAATCATAGTTGTTATTATTAATTGGTCTCCAATAGCTCATCACTAATCTATATTTATCATGAAAATTCCTTATGTTTTCTTGAATAAGGTGTTGATTGATAGACATTATTGTATCTCTTTCTTTGAAAATGCTATTAAGATTTTTATGATCAATTATCACATTTATAGGATTTCGTCTTGGTTGAAAAACACCATTATACATTTTTTCTTTGAAAATTATTACCAAATTTCTTGTTCTTGTGTAGCTCATGAAATCTACCATACTTATCCTTAACACAAGGCTTTGGTGGTTCAGCTCTATGTTGGTTGTGTTAGAATTTGGGGCTTAAGTAGCAAAGACAAAGGTCAAAAAATGGAGCGGAAGCGTTTTCAATCAACAATTACAATTCAAATTTTTAGACCTTAATTACCTAGATAAAATTTCAGCAAGCAAGTTCTAAGAATAATTGATTAATTCACAAATCAACAAAGATCAAGAATAATAAAGAGAGAGTAGAGAGTAAGAGAAATCAAGAGAACTCAATAGCACGCGATATAATGTGGTTCGGCCTATAAACAAACTAGACCTACTTCCTCGGGACTCTCGAAACCAAAACTTTCTTTCGAAATCAATTCCACTAAAAGACAGTGATGCACTATTTGACAACACAAATGTAGTTCACCAAAAACTAGAAACTAACAAAAGAAAAGTTCTCAGATTGACAATTAGACTATGAAAGCTATCATAATGCTCTCAGATTTAAGTAGCTGAATGGGAAGACTTTTTAGCTCTTTCGGGAGCTCAATTTGATGCATGGAAGCTTGTGGAGGGTTTCATATGTCTTCTTGGTTCGTCTCCCCTTCATATATATAGGTTAAGCACTTCTTGGATTCTTGAACTCTTGAAAATGACTTGAAGCGTTACAGAGATCTGTAACGCGTTATGAAACGTGTTACAACATGTTGGAAATTTTCTAGATTTGCTCTTCTGTGCTTCTCTGACAGTCTTCTAGGACATCTTGAGCAGGAACCCGCTACAACGGGTTGGGAGCCCGTTATAACGGGTGGCAAGGGGTTGTAACGCGTCTCTGGAGCGTTATAGTAACGCATGGCTCTGTGAAACACCTTCTCTGTTCTTCTCTTCTCCTTCTAACCCGTTGTGACGTGTTCTTGAGCGTTATGGTAATGCATGGCTATGTCAAGTCATCTCTTGATGTCTTGAGCATCTTTTGACTTGTGTTAAGCATGTTTGAATCTTGCCAACATCATGTTGTACCTGTGTTAACCTGCAACTTCACCAAAACTCAATTGTGCAAGGTTAGTATTGTTTTGTTTTGCAAATTGTCAAACAAGAGATGAGTTTAATCCAACAAACTCCTTCTTTTGGCAATTTGCAAAACCATATATGATGTGCATAACAAATGATGCACGCCTTAACATTTCTCTCTCTTTTTATAAAGTATGGCAAAATACTCAAATATATAAGCTCCACCTGAATTTTAGCACATATTTTTGAACAAATCATGTTCTAATTTTGTTCCCTCTTAATGATATAAGATTTACAAATAAAGCACATGATATCAAGTTCAATTAGTGTTTTCCAATTTAAGAGTAAGGGAGGCAATTCATTGAGAGACATATTTAATTGGCAATTTTATTCATTCCTAACTTGAATCTTAACTCAATATGTTGATTAGTATCAAGAGGCTTTGTGAAGATATCCGTAATTTGATCTTAGTGTCAATATACACAAGTTTTATACTCCATTTTTCTACATGGTCTTTGAGAAATTTGTGCCTAATGTCTATGTGTTTGGTTCTAGCATGGACTATCAAATTTTTAGACATCATTATGGTGCTATCATTGTCACACTTTATTGGTACCTTGGTAAAATGCAAGTCATAGTATTTAAGAGTTTGAACCATCCATAAAATTTGGATGCAACAACTACCTGCGGCTATATACTCTGCTTCGGCCGTAAAGAGAGCAACCGAAGTTTGCTTTTTGCTTGACCAAGACACTAAGGACTCACCTAAGAATTGGCAAGTTCCACTAGTGTTTTTCCTATCCATTCGGTCACCGGCGAAGTTCGTATCGGTATACCCAATCAAGTCATGTTTGGTGGTTCTATCATATCAAATGTCAAGATTAATTGTACCTTTTACATAGTGCAAGATTCTCTTAACGACTGTCATGTGTGACTCTTTTGGGCAAGCTTGGAATCTTGCACATAGACACACGGCAAACATGATGTTCGGTCTACTTGCGGTGAGATAAAGGAGACTTCTGATTATAGCTCGATAGAGTGAAATATCCACCAGTTTACCACAATCATCAACCCCAAGCCGAGTGTTGGTTGCCATAGGCGTCTTCATCGATTTGCTATCTTCAACCCCAAACCGCTTGATTAGTTCCTTGACATACTTGGATTGGTTTATGAAAATTCTTCACCGTTTTGTTTAATTTGCAATCCAAGGAAAAAGTTGAGCTCTCCCATCATGGACATTTCGAACTCATTACTCATAAGTTTTGAAAAATCCTCCGCAACAAAAGGGTAAGTAGATCCAAAGATAATTTCATCTACTTAGATTTGTACTAAAAGAATATCTTTGATATCTCTCTTTGTAAAAATAGTTGTATTTTTTAAGCCTCTTTTAAAATTATCAATTAGAAATGTGCTTAATCTTGAGTACCAAGCTCTAGGAGCTTGTTTTAGGCCATATAAAGCCTTGTGTAACTTATATACATGGTTGGTGAAAGAAGGGTGTTCAAAACCTTTAGGTTGGGAAACGTATACTTCTTCATTTATAAACCCATTCAAAAATGTACTTTTAACATTCATTTGATATAACACAAATTTCATATAAGAAGCATAAGCAAGAAGCATTCTAATGGACTCTAATCGTGCTACGGATGCAAATGTCTCATCATAATCAATCCCATCTTGTTGAGTTTAACATTTTGCAAAAAGTCGTGCTTTGTTTCTAACAATATTGTCAAATTCATCCTTTTTATTCCTATAAATTCATTTGGTTCCTATGATAGTTCGGTTTGAAGGTTTTGGTACCAATGTCCACCCGTTGTTTCGTTGAAATTGGATGAGTTCTTCTTGCATGGCAAGAATCCAATTTGGATCTTGATTAGCCTCCTTAAAATGTGCGGGTTCAAGTTGTTAAACAAAAGCACAATGAGATACCATACGATTTAACCTAGAACGAGTTGTAACTCCAACTCTAGGATCACCTATAACATTATCTAGAGGATGAAAATTAACATCCCGAAGTATTTCGGGTACTTGATATTCGGTTGTACTTGGTGAGATATCTTCCCTTTAAATTTCCTCATTTAGTATGTTTCTTTCTTCTTGATTGTCTTCTAGCTCTCTTGAAGGTTCTTCATTTAATGCATTCGACTCCCCGTCAATTCTTTCACCATGTGTTTCTTCAACATCTTCTTCATTGAGTATATTCTTCATTGTGTCAATTCTTCACTAGTTGCACCTTCTTGTGTGGAGCTTTCATCTTCAAGTGAGTTGATTGTACCTACAACATCCTTATCTTTTTTGGCCATATTAGTGATGCTTTCATCAAATTTGACATGAATGGAATCAACAATAATTTTTGAATGAAGTAAGTATACTCTATAAACTCTACTTGTTGATGAGTATCCTACAAAGATTTCTTCCAATGATTTTGAATCAAACTTACCCAAACTCAAGAATTGGTCAAGTACAAAATACTTTGATCCAAATTCCCTAAAATAAGAAATGTTTGGCTTACAACCCTTCCAAATTTCATAAGGAGTCTTATTGATCAATGATCTAACATAAATTCGGTTAATTGTTTTGCATGTGGTACTGACCGCTTCGGCCCAAATGAACTTCGAAGTCATATACTCATTAACATTGATCTTGCAAGCTCTTGTAAATTTTTATTTTTGCGTTCAACTATTTCATTTTGTTGAGGTGTTCTTGATGCGGAAAACTCATGCTTATAATCAATTCTAGAACAAATCATATAACCTTGAATTTTCAAACTCACCATCATGATCACGACAAATTGTAACTATTTTTTACCTCTCTTTGATTCTCAACTTGTGAGCAAAAGTCAATAAAATACTCACAAATCTCTTCTTTGTATCTCAAAAAGTTAATCCAAGTATACCTACTAAAGTCATCAATAATCATAAATACATATATTTTTCTTGCCAAACTAGGTATGTTAATTGGTCCAAATAAGTCCTTGTGAATAAGTTTTAATGGTCTTTTGGTTGAAATCCAACCTTTTGGCTTTAAACTAGTCTTGGTTAGTTTACCTTTCATACATGCATCACATATTCTATCAACATTCATCTTAGAGATTGGTAAGCCACGGACTAACTCAAGATTGATTAGTTTCTTAATAGAGAAATGATGTATGACCTAACCTTCGATGCCATAACCATGAGTCAAAATTGGTTGCATTTAAACAAAGTTCATCGGTGGTAAAATGGTTGATATGAAGATAGTAAACATTCTTGGTTCTTTTACTGGTATAGACTAACTCATTGATTTTGGTATGGTAAAGTGAGCACTCCTGGTCATTAAAGCAAAGATAGAAACCGGAATCAAATAACTTGCTCACACTTAACAAATTGAAATTTAAACCATTAACAAAGATTTACACCATCAACGGTTACATGGTTATTACCAATTGACCCAATTTCGATATTCTTACTTTCACGTTCATTACTTCCAAATATCACTTGGTTCCGTCAAAAGGTGTAAGATTCTTAAAAACAAATTTGTTATCCGTTTTGTGATGTGAGCAATCACTATCTATGATCAAAGAATATCCTTTATATGATGAAGCCAAGCATACCTAAGTGTTTTAAAAAAGGCATGCAATTATTATTTTGAAAGAAAAATCTCTTGATTTCAGGGTTTTACTTTTGAGATACTCAAGATTAGTCTAATTTGATTTGGAAGTTTTGAGAATCCAAACATATAATTCTTTTTTTTTTTTCCTTTTGAAAGGACAATCAAAAGCTATGTGACCATGGTGATTACAATGATTACACACAAGATTTGAATTACATGATATTCAAGGTATTTTTTGTGCAAGGTTAGTGTTGTTTTGTTTTGCAAATTGTCAAACAAGAGATGAGTTTAATCCTACAAGCTCTTCTCATCTTAACCCGTTGTGACTGGTTGGGCATCCGTTGTGACGGATTATCATGTGTTACCATAACGCATGACTCTATGAATGACTTTTGTATTTGCCCTTGATGTCTTTGAGTATGTCTTGACATGTATATTGCATATTTGAGTATTTGCGTCACAATTGTGTATCTGTGTTAACAAGCATCTCAACAAAACTTAATTGTGCAAGGTTAGTACTATTTGTTTTGCAAATTGTCAAACAAGAGATGAGTTTAATTCAACAAATAACACCTACAAAATTAAATCAAATTGATGACAATAAATCGAGCTGACATATCCTAATGTTTTTTTGACAAGGTATTTTGTACTTTCATTCAATTCAGCATATTTCTCACACCGACGGAGTAAAACAACTGACAATGTTCAAAATAAAAATATCAGCTAATAATCAAACAAAAATAAATTAGAGTCATATTATTGAATGATATTATGTACCTTCATTCAATTTAGTATATTTCTCACACCGACAGAGTAAAACAACAACTTACACGATTCAAAATAAAAATATCACCTAATAATCAAACAAAAATGAATTAGAGTCATATTATTGGATTAACCTCAATTTAACTGAACTAGAAGTCTAGGATCCATATGGCCATATTGAAATAAAACTCAAAATAGCATTTTTGGATTAGATAGGCAAAATTGTGTAGCTGCATTCCTTTTGGTTATTTACGGAGTTGAGCAAGAATCACTTCAAATGTAATACTTAAATTGGTTGATTTTTATTGTATTGTGATTTTTATTATATTTTAATTTGGATGTGCTTTTACTGATGAAGTTTGTTTATTTGTCATTTTTCTTTAGCATTATAATTTTATAATAACAACCGAAGCACATATCCAAATATGTACAGTAGTAACAATTGAAGGTATGAATCACATATCTGAGTGTTATGATACAGTAACAATTGAAATATTAGAATGCAAATTCACATCTCATATGAAAAATTATAAAAATTGTCTCTATTTTGAAATTGAAGTACTGCACTTCAACGATTGTGGATGAATTAAACTAAGAAGTGAGGGACATGTTGGAATTTATTCCAACGTATGGGCAAATATGTGATATAATTATATATTAAATTATGGACTGTCAAATTAATTTAACACTTGATTCAAAAGTGATCATAATATTGTCAAGTGGTTTGTGTCATGAGGAAGTGGATCCTTAGATGTGTATAATACATATTGGTAATTTATTATTTAGTGATGGTCTAAATTGAAATAAATTATAGAATAATATTTATATCGCTATTGGTTCCCGAATAACACGATTTATTGGTACATGACTTCATCCAAATAAACTCGTTATAAGATGTTGGGAGATATTATATAATTGTGATGCATTATTACTCATGTAATTATTTAATTAGAATTTCTAATTAAATAATTAATAATGGAAAGAATTATGAAGAGATGCGCATATCTATCTAGACAGCTAGTGCATGCGTTTTCTTTTTACCATTTAAATGAGTAATAATGATAATTTAATAGAGAGTATAATTGAGCTTTTAATTAGGCAATCAATTTCTTATCTGTCATAAGGTGAATACAAAATCAAAATAATATATCTCTCCAACGCATTCTATTCTTTATCTCCTCTACAGCACTATTGTGAGATAGAGCAATCGATTCGTTTTTGGGTTTAATTGTTGAGAACTTGTTGCTGATTTTTCTCTAAGTTTTTCCGTCGAATTTAGAGGAAGAACGTCGCGCATTACTTAAGGAGCCGACGATTAAGCGGAGTCATGTCTCTTCGGAAAATCAACTAGCAATACGTTTTGTGCAGTACATCGCCTACTACCTTCATCCATTGAAATGGAGCAAGGTAACGCTTCCTCATTTTATAATTCTCTAAAATGGTTCTGTGATTTAATATCCGTATAATTACTTCAATTGATATCAGAGTAAACTCTAGATGAATAATTTTGTTTTTGGTTAAAATTGCGCTATTTTGTTCACATATTTTTGGTTTGTACACAAGAGCCATTTTTTATTACTGGCCTTTTTCGGTAAATTAAAATCCGTTGAAATCAATTGACCAATTATAATTATATTTTGCAAATATTGAGAAAATGGACAATTGGATTGATTTGGTTTACCTTACCGGCCTTGTACTTTACCGGCTTTGGAATATAAGAGCATTTTCATCTCTGAAATTTTAAGAATTTCTAATCTGGTGTGGCAGTTTCTAAATGAGTTTCAGGGATGTAGATGAGTTTTTTATTTAGAAATTTTGCTCAAGAGTTTTTTATTTAGCAACTATGCTTTAGAGTTTATAAATTATGACATGACTTAATCATTAGTTAAAATTGATCGGTCTCTCATAATATTGGTAATATTTGCTGACGTGACAATTTAGAAACTCTAACTATTCAGTTTTAGAGATGGAAAGTTTAGAAACTAAAGAAAAATTAAATTTCTAAAATTGACTTAACAATAATTTAGGAACTCTAAAAATTTCAGAGATAAAAATGCTCATTCATTTAAATTTTTTATTTTGTATGGAATACAAATGCTCCCATACAAAGGCGTTGAAGTCAATGTAAACAAAGAGAACAAGTACTTGCCAAATGATTTTTTTTTTTTATTGTGCGCAAGGTTTAAGATCTGATGGTAGATTAAATTGTGAGTTTGGTACTGACAACTATATGCGCCTGACAATATATTTAGAAAAATGGTCATGTATACCTCTGTGAGTTTGGTACTGACAACTAGATGCACAAGTTAGATTAAATTGTGATATTACTGAATCAATCCTCTGTGTTTCATATTTAATTCACAATGTGCTGATCCGTACTGATATGAGTCATATTTGTTTTATGCAAATTTTATTGCGCAATTAAAGAATTAAATGGCTTTTCTGATTACAACCGTATAGTTACCATCTTTGAGCTAAAGATTTAATTACCCTAAAAAAAATCATATATGTTTGAGTTTTGGAAATTATGACTAACAAGAATCCATCAAGAAAATTGAAAATCAAATTTGGATACATTGAATTGATTTTCAAATTAAGTTTTGAATGGATTTTAAATTATTGAGTCATAATTTGAATAATATTAAATTTTATTAAAGGATATTAAAGTGAATATATTTTAATAATTAATTAATTAAGATATCACCTTACCAAAGTAAGCTCTCATATCTATATAATTAGTTATTTATTAATTTATACAGAGTTATGTACATGTAATAAAGTAATTAATGGCACCGGCCCAAAGGAAGGACATTAATTATTAGATTACATGTTTCATGTACGTGGTAATAAGTGGGTGATGGCTATTAAGTTTGTGTATGATTAGTTAATCGGCCCAAAGGAAGGTTGGCTAATTGATGCACTATAAGTCGTTACACTTATTTACTACTCATAAACATCTAATGACAACAACTGACTCCAAAGAGCACTTGTCTGTTAGAGGGTATTTAGTTGATGGATTGAGCCTTTATATAAATTTAATATTATAGTTTTTACATTTTGGAGTATGTAAGCTAATGCAATCTTTATGTGTATTTTTTTTTACAAAAAACAACTGATATTACAGCCAGCATCAATAGCATTCCAATGTTGTATGGTTCAAATTATAAGGATTGGAAAGACAATCTTGAGATTGTCCTTGGATATGTTGATCTGGACTATGCGTTACATAACGATCGTCCTGCTACTATCACTGAGGAAAGTTCCGACAAGAAACAAACAGTGTATGCAAAATGGATGCGTTCAAATCGCTTGTGTATGAGGATCATGTAGAAAACCATTCCTGAGGCAATAAGGGGACCAGTTTCTGACTCCATAACTGCTAAGGAATTCTTGGCAGAAGTTGAGCAGAGGTTCATTAAGAATGAAAAGGCCGAGATTGGAATTCTCTTGAACAAGCTGTGCTCAATGAAGTATCATGGAAAAGGCAACGTGAGGGAGCACATTCTTGAAATGTTTCACACGACTTCTAAGTTAAAGGCACACAAGTTAGACATATCGGATGATTTGTTGGTACACTTGGCCTTGAACTCTCTTCCAAGTTCATTCGGGCAGTTCAAAGTGAGCTATAATTGTCAGAAAGAAAAATAGACATTGAATGAGCTCATTTCACACTGTGTTCAAGAGGAGGAGAGACAGAAGTTGGATAGCACGGAAAGTACGTATGTTGCATCAAGTTCCAAGGGTAAAGGGAAAAGGAAGCGCAAACCTGATTCAGGCACTGCAAATACAAGTTTACAGAAGAACATCAAGGATAAGGGCAAGAAACCAACTATCGGCTCGGAACTAGATAAAGCCAAAAGGAAAGGGAGTTGTTTCTTCTGTGGAGCTGAAGGGCATGTGAAGAAGAATTGTTCCAACTATCACGCATGGCATGTCAAGAAAGGTATTAATTCTTCTTTTGTTTGTACAGAAGTTAATGCAGTTTCAGTTTCTATAGACACGTGGTGGATAGATTCTGGTGCAACTACTCACATTTCTGTGTCTATGCAGGGTTGCCGAAGTTACCGAAAGCCAAGTGATGGTGAAAGATACATCTATGTGGGCGATGGAAATAAGGCAGAAGTTGAAGCAATAGGGCATTTTAGATTACTTATGAAAACTGGCTTATATTTAAATTTGTTTGATACTTTTGTATTACCGACTTTTAGACGAAACTTAATTTCTATTTCTGCTTTGGACAAATTAGGTTTTACTTGTTCATTTGGAGATGGAAATTTTGGTTTGTATCAAAACTCAAATTTAGTTGCTTTTGATTTTCTATCTGTTTTAGATAATCTTTATGCTTTGAATATTGTTGCTTCCTATAATGAGATCTTGCATAATGAAACTAGAAATGTTAGGCAAAAATTAACTAACCAGGATTCAGCTGCACTTTGGCATAAACGTTTGGGACTTATTTCTCAAAACCGAATTACACGACTTGTTCAAAGTGATATTCTGCAACCACTAGACATGCCGGATCTAGGTCCGTGTGTTGAATGTGCTAAGGGAAAACAAACAAGCATGCGAAAATATACAGCCAATCCAATGACTGACGGCCTTGAGCTGATACATACAGACATATGTGAACCATTCCCTACAGCTGATAGGAATGGGCATGTTTATTTTATTAGTTTGGCTATATATATTTAATTAAAGAAAAGGCTCAAGCTTTGGACATGTTTAAATCCTTCAAGGCTGAAGTTGAGTTACAACTCAACAAAAGGATTAAAAGTGTCAGATCGGATCGTGGTGGTGAATATTATGGTCGATATAACGATTCAGGAGAACAACGTCCAGGGCCTTTTGCTAAATTTCTAGAGAAAAATGGGATTGTGCCACAATATACAATGCCGGGTTAGCCTGCAATGAATGGCGTAGCTGAAAGACGCAATCGGACATTAATGGAGATGGTACGAAGTATGATTTCTCATACCTCGCTTCCATTGAACCTCTGGGGAGAAGCACTTAAGACAGCAGCATATATTTTGAATCGGGTACCAACTAAGGCAGCAAAGAAAACACCATATGAGTTGTGGACTGGACGAAAGCCGAGTCTACAACACTTTAGGATTTTGGGTTGTCCGACTGAAGCTCGGCCTTATAGACCACACGAGAAGAAGCTAGACGAAGGAATAATTAGCTGCTATTTTGTTGGATATGCAGAAAGATTTCGGGGGGTATAAGTTTTATGATCCCACTAATAGAGCAATTTTCGAGACAAATACAGTTAAGTTCTTTGAGAATGTTATGGTTCAGAGGGGAAATACAAATCAAATTGTCTTTGATGAGACAGAGGATTCTCATATACAAAAGGCTTCGGAAATGATGCCAATTGTAATAAGAGTACATGGAGACTCATTAGTTCAGAATCAAATAGATAATGAACCTCCAGTACTAGAAGAAAATCCCACAGAATTAGTACAAGATAATGTTGATGTTGAAGATGAATCTATACCATCTCAAGAACTTCCAGAACAAGTGTCTTTGAGGCGATCCACTAGAGAAAGAAAAAGTGCAATATCTAATGATTATGTTGTATTTCTACAAGAGCATGAATTTGACATTGGCATGACAGAGAATGATCCTGAAAATCTCTGTCAAGCATTACAAAGTGCGAATTCACAAAAGTGGATTGAAGCCATGAATGAAGAAATTAAGTCAATGTATGACAATAAAGTTTGGGATATTGTTCAATTGCCTGAAGATGCGAAACTTGTTGGTTGTAAATGGATTTTTAAAACCAAGAAGGATTTGAAAGGTAATGTTGAAAGATATAAAGCCCGACTTGTTGCTAAGGGCTTTACGCAGAAGGAAGGCATTGACTTTACAGAAACTTTCTCGCCTGTGTCAACGAAAGATTCTTTCTGAATTATCATGGCTTTAGTGGCACATTTTGATCTTGAGTTACACTAGATGGATGTAAAGACAACGTTTCTCAATGGTGAAATTGATGAGACAATTTATATGGCGCAACCACCAAATTTTGAGAAAAATGACTCAAAGAAAATGGTATGCAAATTAAAAAAATCTATCTATGGACTCAAGCAGGCGTCTCGACAGTGGTATTTTAAGTTTCATCAAGTAATTGTCTCATTTGGTTTTGAGGCTAACTTGGTTGATGAATGTATATACCATAAATTCAGTGGGAAGAAATTCATTTTTTTGGTATTGTATGTTGATGACATACTGCTTGCAACAAATGATATAAACATGTTGCAAGAGACCAAGAGATTTCTATTTAGGTATTTTGATATGAAAGATCTTGGTGCAGCGTCATATGTGTTGGGTCTAGAAATACATAGAGACCGCTCTAAGGGTATTTTAGGTCTTTCACAACAAGCTTATATCAATAAAGTTCTCAAGCGATATAGTATGGAAAACTGCAAACCAGGAAACACCCCAGTTGCGAAAGGAGACAAATTTAGTCTCTCGCAATGCCCAAAGTCAGAATTTGAAAAGATAGAAATGCAGAAAATTCCCTATGCTTTAGTAGTTGGGAGTTTGATGTATGCTCAAGTATGTACGCATCCGGATATTGCGTATATTACGGGAATGCTTGGTCGTTATCTCAGTAATCCTGGAATGGATCACTGGACATCAGCCAAAAGAGTCTTGCGATATTTACAGAGGACTAAAGATTACATGCTCACATATCGAAGATCAGATCAGCTTGAGATCATTGGATATACTGACTCCGATTTTGCGGGCTGTCAAGATAGCTTGAAATCGGCATCTGGTTATATTTATATGTTGGCTGGAGGAGTTATTTCTTGGAGGAGTGCTAAGCAGTCACTTATTGCCTCTTCCACAATATAATGGCAGCATAGTTCATCGCATGTTTTGAGGCATCAAACCATGGCATTTGGTTAAGGAACTTTGTCACTTGGCTGCGGGTAGTGGAAACTATCAAGTTACCACTTAAATTATATTGTGACAACAATTCGGCAGTGTTGTATTCAAACAACAACAGAAGTTCGTCAAAGTCGAAGCATATCGACATTAAGTTTCTTGCGGTGAAGGAAAGGGTCCAGAGTGGTTTGATTAGTATTGAGCACATTGGGACAGCTTCTATGGTGGCAGATCCACTTACCAAAGGACTAATACCCAAGCAGTTTCATGAGCATGTTGCTCATATGGATATATGTTCAGCAAAGGATTTACTATTTTAGTGGGAGCATGTATTGTGGTGTTCATTGTTTATGCTATTATATGATATACTTTTATGTATGCATCATATAGATTTCAGTTATTCAGTTTATATTTATTTACTCTGGATATTTTTGTTGATCTCAAAATTAAGTGGGAAACCAAGTTGGAAGTAGACGTGGAATCACATTTCGTGGAATTTTCATGCTACACATCAACTTCATGATTCATGTCATTCAGTTATGTTAGTATTGTGATTTATGTTGGTTTAGTCACGATATATATGTGGCGACTACTGCTTAAGTCCTTTGTTAATGTAGTTGATGGACAGAATTGGTTGATGACACATTAGCTTATGACAACAAAGTTGAGTACTCAATTCAGTTAAGATTAATATATAATGATCAAGTAACACATATAGCCCAAGTGGAAGATTGTTGGAATTTATTCCAACGTATGGGCAAATATGTGATATAATTATATATTAAATTATGGACTGTCAAATTAATTTAACACTTGATTCAAAAGTGATCATAATATTGTCAAGTGGTTTGTGTCATGAGGAAGTGGATCCTTAGATGTATAGAATGCATATTAGTAATTTATTATTTAGTGATGGTCTAAATTGAAATAAATTATAGAACAATATTTATATCGCTATTGGTTTCCGGATAACACGATTTATTGGTACATGACTTCATCCAAATAAACTCGTTATAAGATGTTGGGAGATATTATATAGTTGTGATGCATTATTACTCATGTAATTATTTAATTAGAATTTCTAATTAAATAATTAATAATGGAAAGGATTATGAAGAGATGCGCACATCTATCTAGACAGCTAGTGCTTGCGTTTTCTTTTTACCATTTAAATGGGTAACAATGATAATTTAATAGAGAGTATAATTGAGCCTTTAATTAGTCAATCAATCTCTTATCTGTTATAAGGTGAATACAAAATCAAAATAATATATCTCTCTCCAACGCATTCTATTCTTTATCTCCTCTACAGCACTATTGTGAGATAGAGCAATCGATTCGTTTTTGGGTTTAATTGTTGAGAAGTTGTTGCTACCGTTTCTCTTGGTTTTCTCCATCGAATTTAGAGGAAGAACGTCGCGCGTTACTTAAGGAGCCGACGTTTAAGCGGGGTCGTGTTTCTCCGGAAAACCAACTAGCAACACGTTTTGTGCAGTACATCGGCTACTACCTTCATCCATTGAAATGGAGCAAGATAACGCTTCCGCATTTTATAATTCTCTAGAGTGGTTCTGTGATTTAATATCCGTATAGGGAATGAAGTAAGGGACAGTCCATCTCATTCCCTCTGGAGTCATTGAATATGGCAGAAATAGCGGTCTACAAAGAAAGCGAAGAGATGATCAATGGTTTTACTTTGAGCCAAAAAACATTCGAATCTGAAGCAAGAATAGTCACGATATTAATCCAGAGGTAGACACTTTTTGAAAATCATTAAGTGTATGCATAATTCTAGAATACAGAAGTAGGCACGTGCTTACTTCAATAATACACTACATCCGCCTCCGTATAGGCCATATATTCCTAGTTTTTAAGCTACCACTTGTAGCACTAACAATGAATATGTTGCAAATGTTTATATACTAAAACTTTATACTCCATTTTCTATGATTTTATATCTTTCCAAACTAAGTTGAACTGGTATGATCCACCTCTTAATGTGTATTGCATCCTAACAATAATTCCACTACTGGCTGTAGTAGTACACTTTGCACAGCACTATTTCAACGTGACATCTCATAACATTACACAATACCACAGTGGTCCTGATTCCTGCATGCATCTCAGTAATCCTGGAATGGATCACTGGACATCAGCCAAAAGAGTCTTGCGATATTTACAGAGGACTAAAGATTACATGCTCACATATCGAAGATCAGATCAGCTTGAGATCATTGGATATACTGACTCCGATTTTGCGGGCTGTCAAGATAGCTTGAAATCGGCATCTGGTTATATTTATATGTTGGCTGGAGGAGTTATTTCTTGGAGGAGTGCTAAGCAGTCACTTATTGCCTCTTCCACAATATAATGGCAGCATAGTTCATCGCATGTTTTGAGGCATCAAACCATGGCATTTGGTTAAGGAACTTTGTCACTTGGCTGCGGGTAGTGGAAACTATCAAGTTACCACTTAAATTATATTGTGACAACAATTCGGCAGTGTTGTATTCAAACAACAACAGAAGTTCGTCAAAGTCGAAGCATATCGACATTAAGTTTCTTGCGGTGAAGGAAAGGGTCCAGAGTGGTTTGATTAGTATTGAGCACATTGGGACAGCTTCTATGGTGGCAGATCCACTTACCAAAGGACTAATACCCAAGCAGTTTCATGAGCATGTTGCTCATATGGATATATGTTCAGCAAAGGATTTACTATTTTAGTGGGAGCATGTATTGTGGTGTTCATTGTTTATGCTATTATATGATATACTTTTATGTATGCATCATATAGATTTCAGTTATTCAGTTTATATTTATTTACTCTGGATATTTTTGTTGATCTCAAAATTAAGTGGGAAACCAAGTTGGAAGTAGACGTGGAATCACATTTCGTGGAATTTTCATGCTACACATCAACTTCATGATTCATGTCATTCAGTTATGTTAGTATTGTGATTTATGTTGGTTTAGTCACGATATATATGTGGCGACTACTGCTTAAGTCCTTTGTTAATGTAGTTGATGGACAGAATTGGTTGATGACACATTAGCTTATGACAACAAAGTTGAGTACTCAATTCAGTTAAGATTAATATATAATGATCAAGTAACACATATAGCCCAAGTGGAAGATTGTTGGAATTTATTCCAACGTATGGGCAAATATGTGATATAATTATATATTAAATTATGGACTGTCAAATTAATTTAACACTTGATTCAAAAGTGATCATAATATTGTCAAGTGGTTTGTGTCATGAGGAAGTGGATCCTTAGATGTATAGAATGCATATTAGTAATTTATTATTTAGTGATGGTCTAAATTGAAATAAATTATAGAACAATATTTATATCGCTATTGGTTTCCGGATAACACGATTTATTGGTACATGACTTCATCCAAATAAACTCGTTATAAGATGTTGGGAGATATTATATAGTTGTGATGCATTATTACTCATGTAATTATTTAATTAGAATTTCTAATTAAATAATTAATAATGGAAAGGATTATGAAGAGATGCGCACATCTATCTAGACAGCTAGTGCTTGCGTTTTCTTTTTACCATTTAAATGGGTAACAATGATAATTTAATAGAGAGTATAATTGAGCCTTTAATTAGTCAATCAATCTCTTATCTGTTATAAGGTGAATACAAAATCAAAATAATATATCTCTCTCCAACGCATTCTATTCTTTATCTCCTCTACAACACTATTGTGAGATAGAGCAATCGATTCGTTTTTGGGTTTAATTGTTGAGAAGTTGTTGCTACCGTTTCTCTTGGTTTTCTCCATCGAATTTAGAGGAAGAACGTCGCGCGTTACTTAAGGAGCCGACGTTTAAGCGGGGTCGTGTTTCTCCGGAAAACCAACTAGCAACACGTTTTGTGCAGTACATCGGCTACTACCTTCATCCATTGAAATGGAGCAAGATAACGCTTCCGCATTTTATAATTCTCTAGAGTGGTTCTGTGATTTAATATCCGTATAGGGAATGAAGTAAGGGACAGTCCATCTCATTCCCTCTGGAGTCATTGAATATGGCAGAAATAGCGGTCTACAAAGAAAGCGAAGAGATGATCAATGGTTTTACTTTGAGCCAAAAAACATTCGAATCTGAAGCAAGAATAGTCACGATATTAATCCAGAGGTAGACACTTTTTGAAAATCATTAAGTGTATGCATAATTCTAGAATACAGAAGTAGGCACGTGCTTACTTCAATAATACACTACATCCGCCTCCGTATAGGCCATATATTCCTAGTTTTTAAGCTACCACTTGTAGCACTAACAATGAATATGTTGCAAATGTTTATATACTAAAACTTTATACTCCATTTTCTATGATTTTATATCTTTCCAAACTAAGTTGAACTGGTATGATCCACCTCTTAATGTGTATTGCATCCTAACAATAATTCCACTACTGGCTGTAGTAGTACACTTTGCACAGCACTATTTCAACGTGACATCTCATAACATTACACAATACCACAGTGGTCCTGATTCCTGCATGCATCTCAGTAATCCTGGAATGGATCACTGGACATCAGCCAAAAGAGTCTTGCGATATTTACAGAGGACTAAAGATTACATGCTCACATATCGAAGATCAGATCAGCTTGAGATCATTGGATATACTGACTCCGATTTTGCGGGCTGTCAAGATAGCTTGAAATCGGCATCTGGTTATATTTATATGTTGGCTGGAGGAGTTATTTCTTGGAGGAGTGCTAAGCAGTCACTTATTGCCTCTTCCACAATATAATGGCAGCATAGTTCATCGCATGTTTTGAGGCATCAAACCATGGCATTTGGTTAAGGAACTTTGTCACTTGGCTGCGGGTAGTGGAAACTATCAAGTTACCACTTAAATTATATTGTGACAACAATTCGGCAGTGTTGTATTCAAACAACAACAGAAGTTCGTCAAAGTCGAAGCATATCGACATTAAGTTTCTTGCGGTGAAGGAAAGGGTCCAGAGTGGTTTGATTAGTATTGAGCACATTGGGACAGCTTCTATGGTGGCAGATCCACTTACCAAAGGACTAATACCCAAGCAGTTTCATGAGCATGTTGCTCATATGGATATATGTTCAGCAAAGGATTTACTATTTTAGTGGGAGCATGTATTGTGGTGTTCATTGTTTATGCTATTATATGATATACTTTTATGTATGCATCATATAGATTTCAGTTATTCAGTTTATATTTATTTACTCTGGATATTTTTGTTGATCTCAAAATTAAGTGGGAAACCAAGTTGGAAGTAGACGTGGAATCACATTTCGTGGAATTTTCATGCTACACATCAACTTCATGATTCATGTCATTCAGTTATGTTAGTATTGTGATTTATGTTGGTTTAGTCACGATATATATGTGGCGACTACTGCTTAAGTCCTTTGTTAATGTAGTTGATGGACAGAATTGGTTGATGACACATTAGCTTATGACAACAAAGTTGAGTACTCAATTCAGTTAAGATTAATATATAATGATCAAGTAACACATATAGCCCAAGTGGAAGATTGTTGGAATTTATTCCAACGTATGGGCAAATATGTGATATAATTATATATTAAATTATGGACTGTCAAATTAATTTAACACTTGATTCAAAAGTGATCATAATATTGTCAAGTGGTTTGTGTCATGAGGAAGTGGATCCTTAGATGTATAGAATGCATATTAGTAATTTATTATTTAGTGATGGTCTAAATTGAAATAAATTATAGAACAATATTTATATCGCTATTGGTTTCCGGATAACACGATTTATTGGTACATGACTTCATCCAAATAAACTCGTTATAAGATGTTGGGAGATATTATATAGTTGTGATGCATTATTACTCATGTAATTATTTAATTAGAATTTCTAATTAAATAATTAATAATGGAAAGGATTATGAAGAGATGCGCACATCTATCTAGACAGCTAGTGCTTGCGTTTTCTTTTTACCATTTAAATGGGTAACAATGATAATTTAATAGAGAGTATAATTGAGCCTTTAATTAGTCAATCAATCTCTTATCTGTTATAAGGTGAATACAAAATCAAAATAATATATCTCTCTCCAACGCATTCTATTCTTTATCTCCTCTACAGCACTATTGTGAGATAGAGCAATCGATTCGTTTTTGGGTTTAATTGTTGAGAAGTTGTTGCTACCGTTTCTCTTGGTTTTCTCCATCGAATTTAGAGGAAGAACGTCGCGCGTTACTTAAGGAGCCGACGTTTAAGCGGGGTCGTGTTTCTCCGGAAAACCAACTAGCAACACGTTTTGTGCAGTACATCGGCTACTACCTTCATCCATTGAAATGGAGCAAGATAACGCTTCCGCATTTTATAATTCTCTAGAGTGGTTCTGTGATTTAATATCCGTATAGGGAATGAAGTAAGGGACAGTCCATCTCATTCCCTCTGGAGTCATTGAATATGGCAGAAATAGCGGTCTACAAAGAAAGCGAAGAGATGATCAATGGTTTTACTTTGAGCCAAAAAACATTCGAATCTGAAGCAAGAATAGTCACGATATTAATCCAGAGGTAGACACTTTTTGAAAATCATTAAGTGTATGCATAATTCTAGAATACAGAAGTAGGCACGTGCTTACTTCAATAATACACTACATCCGCCTCCGTATAGGCCATATATTCCTAGTTTTTAAGCTACCACTTGTAGCACTAACAATGAATATGTTGCAAATGTTTATATACTAAAACTTTATACTCCATTTTCTATGATTTTATATCTTTCCAAACTAAGTTGAACTGGTATGATCCACCTCTTAATGTGTATTGCATCCTAACAATAATTCCACTACTGGCTGTAGTAGTACACTTTGCACAGCACTATTTCAACGTGACATCTCATAACATTACACAATACCACAGTGGTCCTGATTCCTGCATGCATCTCAGTAATCCTGGAATGGATCACTGGACATCAGCCAAAAGAGTCTTGCGATATTTACAGAGGACTAAAGATTACATGCTCACATATCGAAGATCAGATCAGCTTGAGATCATTGGATATACTGACTCCGATTTTGCGGGCTGTCAAGATAGCTTGAAATCGGCATCTGGTTATATTTATATGTTGGCTGGAGGAGTTATTTCTTGGAGGAGTGCTAAGCAGTCACTTATTGCCTCTTCCACAATATAATGGCAGCATAGTTCATCGCATGTTTTGAGGCATCAAACCATGGCATTTGGTTAAGGAACTTTGTCACTTGGCTGCGGGTAGTGGAAACTATCAAGTTACCACTTAAATTATATTGTGACAACAATTCGGCAGTGTTGTATTCAAACAACAACAGAAGTTCGTCAAAGTCGAAGCATATCGACATTAAGTTTCTTGCGGTGAAGGAAAGGGTCCAGAGTGGTTTGATTAGTATTGAGCACATTGGGACAGCTTCTATGGTGGCAGATCCACTTACCAAAGGACTAATACCCAAGCAGTTTCATGAGCATGTTGCTCATATGGATATATGTTCAGCAAAGGATTTACTATTTTAGTGGGAGCATGTATTGTGGTGTTCATTGTTTATGCTATTATATGATATACTTTTATGTATGCATCATATAGATTTCAGTTATTCAGTTTATATTTATTTACTCTGGATATTTTTGTTGATCTCAAAATTAAGTGGGAAACCAAGTTGGAAGTAGACGTGGAATCACATTTCGTGGAATTTTCATGCTACACATCAACTTCATGATTCATGTCATTCAGTTATGTTAGTATTGTGATTTATGTTGGTTTAGTCACGATATATATGTGGCGACTACTGCTTAAGTCCTTTGTTAATGTAGTTGATGGACAGAATTGGTTGATGACACATTAGCTTATGACAACAAAGTTGAGTACTCAATTCAGTTAAGATTAATATATAATGATCAAGTAACACATATAGCCCAAGTGGAAGATTGTTGGAATTTATTCCAACGTATGGGCAAATATGTGATATAATTATATATTAAATTATGGACTGTCAAATTAATTTAACACTTGATTCAAAAGTGATCATAATATTGTCAAGTGGTTTGTGTCATGAGGAAGTGGATCCTTAGATGTATAGAATGCATATTAGTAATTTATTATTTAGTGATGGTCTAAATTGAAATAAATTATAGAACAATATTTATATCGCTATTGGTTTCCGGATAACACGATTTATTGGTACATGACTTCATCCAAATAAACTCGTTATAAGATGTTGGGAGATATTATATAGTTGTGATGCATTATTACTCATGTAATTATTTAATTAGAATTTCTAATTAAATAATTAATAATGGAAAGGATTATGAAGAGATGCGCACATCTATCTAGACAGCTAGTGCTTGCGTTTTCTTTTTACCATTTAAATGGGTAACAATGATAATTTAATAGAGAGTATAATTGAGCCTTTAATTAGTCAATCAATCTCTTATCTGTTATAAGGTGAATACAAAATCAAAATAATATATCTCTCTCCAACGCATTCTATTCTTTATCTCCTCTACAGCACTATTGTGAGATAGAGCAATCGATTCGTTTTTGGGTTTAATTGTTGAGAAGTTGTTGCTACCGTTTCTCTTGGTTTTCTCCATCGAATTTAGAGGAAGAACGTCGCGCGTTACTTAAGGAGCCGACGTTTAAGCGGGGTCGTGTTTCTCCGGAAAACCAACTAGCAACACGTTTTGTGCAGTACATCGGCTACTACCTTCATCCATTGAAATGGAGCAAGATAACGCTTCCGCATTTTATAATTCTCTAGAGTGGTTCTGTGATTTAATATCCGTATAGGGAATGAAGTAAGGGACAGTCCATCTCATTCCCTCTGGAGTCATTGAATATGGCAGAAATAGCGGTCTACAAAGAAAGCGAAGAGATGATCAATGGTTTTACTTTGAGCCAAAAAACATTCGAATCTGAAGCAAGAATAGTCACGATATTAATCCAGAGGTAGACACTTTTTGAAAATCATTAAGTGTATGCATAATTCTAGAATACAGAAGTAGGCACGTGCTTACTTCAATAATACACTACATCCGCCTCCGTATAGGCCATATATTCCTAGTTTTTAAGCTACCACTTGTAGCACTAACAATGAATATGTTGCAAATGTTTATATACTAAAACTTTATACTCCATTTTCTATGATTTTATATCTTTCCAAACTAAGTTGAACTGGTATGATCCACCTCTTAATGTGTATTGCATCCTAACAATAATTCCACTACTGGCTGTAGTAGTACACTTTGCACAGCACTATTTCAACGTGACATCTCATAACATTACACAATACCACAGTGGTCCTGATTCCTGCATGCATCTCAGTAATCCTGGAATGGATCACTGGACATCAGCCAAAAGAGTCTTGCGATATTTACAGAGGACTAAAGATTACATGCTCACATATCGAAGATCAGATCAGCTTGAGATCATTGGATATACTGACTCCGATTTTGCGGGCTGTCAAGATAGCTTGAAATCGGCATCTGGTTATATTTATATGTTGGCTGGAGGAGTTATTTCTTGGAGAGTGCTAAGCAGTCACTTATTGCCTCTTCCACAATATAATGGCAGCATAGTTCATCGCATGTTTTGAGGCATCAAACCATGGCATTTGGTTAAGGAACTTTGTCACTTGGCTGCGGGTAGTGGAAACTATCAAGTTACCACTTAAATTATATTGTGACAACAATTCGGCAGTGTTGTATTCAAACAACAACAGAAGTTCGTCAAAGTCGAAGCATATCGACATTAAGTTTCTTGCGGTGAAGGAAAGGGTCCAGAGTGGTTTGATTAGTATTGAGCACATTGGGACAGCTTCTATGGTGGCAGATCCACTTACCAAAGGACTAATACCCAAGCAGTTTCATGAGCATGTTGCTCATATGGATATATGTTCAGCAAAGGATTTACTATTTTAGTGGGAGCATGTATTGTGGTGTTCATTGTTTATGCTATTATATGATATACTTTTATGTATGCATCATATAGATTTCAGTTATTCAGTTTATATTTATTTACTCTGGATATTTTTGTTGATCTCAAAATTAAGTGGGAAACCAAGTTGGAAGTAGACGTGGAATCACATTTCGTGAATTTTCATGCTACACATCAACTTCATGATTCATGTCATTCAGTTATGTTAGTATTGTGATTTATGTTGGTTTAGTCACGATATATATGTGGCGACTACTGCTTAAGTCCTTTGTTAATGTAGTTGATGGACAGAATTGGTTGATGACACATTAGCTTATGACAACAAAGTTGAGTACTCAATTCAGTTAAGATTAATATATAATGATCAAGTAACACATATAGCCCAAGTGGAAGATTGTTGGAATTTATTCCAACGTATGGGCAAATATGTGATATAATTATATATTAAATTATGGACTGTCAAATTAATTTAACACTTGATTCAAAGTGATCATAATATTGTCAAGTGGTTTGTGTCATGAGGAAGTGGATCCTTAGATGTATAGAATGCATATTAGTAATTTATTATTTAGTGATGGTCTAAATTGAAATAAATTATAGAACAATATTTATATCGCTATTGGTTTCCGGATAACACGATTTATTGGTACATGACTTCATCCAAATAAACTCGTTA
>CAXKVX010001796.1:0-20694 GCA_964058865.1 Eleocharis quinqueflora
CGAAATAAAAAAAACCAGGCGACCCGACCTACCCGAACCGGTTCGGACCGGCCTCAAACCCGTCGGTTCGTCAATCAATGAGCCTAAGACGAGTTACGGTCGACCTACAAAATTTGAACCCGTGGAAATCCGGTCCAGCCAACTCGTGGACCTGCCAACCCGTTGGACCGGGCGGATTTGGAGCAACCCGACCCAGACCGGCCCAATGTCAAATCCCTACAATTAGTTCATAATTTGTCTACAATTATTTCAGTTCAGTTTTAGCAATTGAACTTGGACTGAACTTTAACCAAAATCAAAAAATAGTCTACTTCATAAATATTCAATAACGTTCAACACATTTTGTCCATAAACCGTCATATTCATTAATAGTCCTACCTCCACCCTTCGTTAGTCATTAGCAAAAGTGCAAAACAAATGCAATTCCCTTGAACATACATTTTCAAGACTGGAAGATGGGAACTGATCCCTTGAACAAATGCAATTCCCTCGTCCTGCGCCACTGGAGGGGAGAAGAACATGGGAACCAGTAAGCGGCTTGATGAGGTGGAGCCGTGATTGCTGGTCGACAGTCACGAGCCAGCCCTTGTTGGAACCCCACCAGTGGTGGATGCAGAGAGAGGGGATAGGGACTGGGACAGAATAAGAGGTGGTGCTGACCAGATCATACAGAAGTTAGGGGTGAATGTGCAACATGGGAGGATTGTCGAGGCCCAAGAGGTGCGAACCGCACAGAGCCGGATGGTAGAGGTGATGTCAAGGCGCTCCACTATCAGGAGCAGTAAGTCAGGTGGAATATCAGCCCAAGAGCGAGTAATCTGGATTCAGGTACTTATAGACATCATCAGATTTGTTTCTGGAATAAAATAAAAGCTGACAAAAAGGATGCATGAGAGAATTTTGAAAATGAAAGCAGAGTATTTCGGCCTTTTAACATAAATATCCTCTGCTGCTCTATATGTTCCCATTTTCTATTTATGCACCAGTAAAATATCTCTGCCAACTACATCAACAAGTTAAAATAGAGAAAATTTAAATATTTTCTTTTTTTTTACTACATTAAACTTGTGTACTACCTAAAAACGTCCTGGAAGAAATAGTGTAGTTACTTCTACCTTAAATCTTATCAACCTAATTCACATAAGTTAATCATCCTTGCAAGCCATCCTTTTTGGTCACGAGATTGAGCTCTGTTAACAATGCAGAAACATTATCGCTCAATGTAAACCTTCTCACCAATGATCTCAGAATCAGCACCAATGCTGGTATCTGTGACAGCATTCCCATCATGCAGAAGATCAGTATAATCCTTTCAGCACCAACAGGTACTGAATCAGATCCGAGAGGACCCGTTCATATACCGATAGGCTGGGAGTAGGAGGGAGGCATATATCCACTAAACAGTAGTAATGACTAAAAAAAGAAAATAGAAAAGAGTAGCCCCACTAAAGTTACTAATATTTATTAGTAGTACAAATTTGACATCCATCTTGACTCGATCATCCGATAAATAAAAAATGAGCAGACTAATCCTATTTGAAATCTGAAGGCCAGAACCAGGTTGTTGGTGGCCAATCAGCAACTGGGAATCGCTCATAAGTTCCATCAGTGAGGTTATGAACTCCTGTATCATGGGAAGCATTTGGTTTGGTCAGGAACTTATATATAGTAGAGACTATCATCGTCGACATAATAAATGCAATCTCGTTGTACACCATGGAGACCAGCAGTGGACACTGCACGGGAATAGCCGAGACCGAGAAACAACGCATGATCTCCGATGCTCTTAACAAAATTACGCCCCTGGTCTCTCTGGTCAAGGTGAAGCTCATACACACTCATTGTGCAGTGGTGTTTGCCCCTTTCCCTCTCCTTGGAAACCAGCAGCAGCTTATCTCCGAATCCCATGTAAACAAGGTACTTGAAACGAACGTCGAACACACTACTTCTTATGGTGCGGACGCTCACTGGTTGGAAAGAAGAGGCTGTGAGTTGCCAGCAATGGAGAGTGCTGGCGGCCATGGCGTAGATCATCCCTCGACAAAAAATGGCATCCTTGAAACGCCTATGTCGCAAGACAAATAACAAAAGGCATATGTCGCAAGACACATACTGCATGCCGCAAAATGCATGACACAAGATGCATGACGTACACCACACGACGCAAGATGCATAATGCATGTAGCAAGACGCACACCGCACGACACAAGACGCACACTGCATGACACAATAAATGTTGCAAAAAAAGTCCATCCTTACTTACCAAAACAAAACTCGCAACAAATTCAAAACTATGGTACCACATCTATTACTTCAAAAACTACCAAAATATTACAAAAAATCCAACTTCAGACTATCTACTGCTCAAACGTTAATATATTTATGCAATTATCCATAACAACTCTCTGCCACAAACACCTAACTCCACAACTAAACTGACACTAATCAACATTCATTTAATCAACATATTAAATGACACCTAACTTCAATCAATCTTGATAACAAATCAACAAATTCAGTTTGCGAAAAAAGAAAAGATTTTTTTAAGTTATCTAAAGCAGCATTTGAAAAGACAGGCGTTTGGCGCAAAAAAAGGGAAAACGACACTGTTCATTCGTGAACAATGTCGCGATATCAGACAATGATATATAGTAATAGTAATTCATCTACACTGCAAGTCACAAGACGTTAAAGGAATGACACATGACGCAAGACGCAAGACGCAAGACGCATGACTCACGACACAAGCCGCAAGACGCATGATGCATGATGCGTGATGCATAACATGCGCAAGACGTACAACGCATGGTGCATGACGCATGATGCATGGCCCATGACGCATGACGCCTGACACATGGCACATGACGCATGACGACATGACGCATGACACATGCCGCAAGACGCAAGATGCATGACGCATGGACCATGATGCATGACACTTGGCGCATGGTGCATGACGCATAACGCATGAGGCATAAAACATGACACATGACGCAAGACACATGATGCATGACGCATGGCGCATGGTGCATGGCGCATGATACATGACGCATGTCGCATGACGCATGACCCATGGCGATCGACACATACTGCACGAATGAAGAGTGTTTTAGTTTTTAAGATACTCATGTCTCATCGACTGTCACCGTTCATAGCTTTTCAGCTTTTTTCTGCCATTGTTTTTTTAATATTAATTAAACGATTTATTATAATTTTATTATTGTAATACGAAAGTTCAAAGTTAACTTTTTTTGCGCAGAGCGCGAATAAGTACATCTAGTGAGTAGTCATAAGCCGTTCCTTTATTTTGATCGGACGGCCTTCAAACTCACTCCCAGTCCTAACCATACATACTATTATGTATATGGCTTGTAGATGAGATAAAGAGTACTAGTTTGTTCGGTGGCTCCGTGCAAATCATTATGTATTTATTTATCTATACAAGTCATTATGCCACACCAGAGAATTACGAGTTCAACAGAAATTCATTTCAAGAATCACACAATCAACATATTATTCTTTCTTTGATCAATTTCCACCAACAGAAGCGACATGAGAAAATATACATAGAGAACGCTTTGTGTAATTGTGTTCCATTTTGCGCTCTCAACTTGTGACAAGATCTTAGTTCTTAAGAATCTTAACCAGCAGATTTTTATCCAAAATATCTTATACAAAGATTTTGTTCTTAATCACTAGACTAAAAATCAGGTGGGTAATTTGAAATAGTGACTAAAAATGTCTGACATCCTCCAATGTGGATCATAAACAGTTTGATTAGTAAAATTATAAGAACATTTTATTATGTTATTTACGAGCTGACAATCCTTAATAAAACTTTAGTGAAATTAGTGAGTAATTTGAAATCTTGACAACTTCCAATCTAAAATCCTGGCTCCCACTGATTCTTTATATCTGACTGCAGTACGAAACAAATTTGGGTAGGCAACCGGCTGGGTAATTTGGCAAGGTTATCGTTGGTAGCCACAAAAAAGGTAATTTAGTACGATGTTCAGAGAAAAAAAAGGCAGCCAGAATAATTAAAAAAAATCACATTTAACGATAAAATAAACAGCACAATGTCAGAACAATTTCAGAACGTGATACAATAGTTGTAATGATGATTGATGAAGTATGGTAATGAGCAATAGAAATCCAGCATGCAAAACCTCCATAAAATTACTTTGTGAGATTAGATGAGAAAAAGCAGCTTCTCCCAAGATTTCAAAAAAAAAAAAGAAAAAAAAAAAGAAAGAGATTAGAAGAGAAAAGAGAGGAAGAGAAGCCATTCACCGGCCCACTAATAGAATAGAATAGAATTAGAATAGAATAGAATAGAAGGGAATAGCAGCATATCAGAGATGGTTCATGCACGCACAGTCGCACACCCACTCTTGCTACTCCACAGTATTAATTAAACTCCAGCGGCATAAATGATTTATTCAAGTTTTGCATGGGTTCAAATGAGAGTTTGCCTTCTTTTTTATTTTTCCTCTGCAATATTACCACAACATCTTTGCAGATGATATCAAAGGAGTCTTCTCACAGCAACTGCCAGATCGCTGACATGGGGATCCTCACATCCTATTCAAACAACAAATTTGAATATATCAAGAAGAGAAGTTCCCACCGAATCCCTTAAGCTCATCTAAAAATGACGATGGATCTTTTTTCTTCAAACTTATAATCAAGTCCCTCCCACCACTTAGTCGTTGAATACATATAGTACAAAATTTCAAGTTAATCAGTTTAAAATGACCAAAAGGCATGCTACAACATACTGCATATTCGAAACAGAAAGTTAAATAGCAACAAGGCAAAAGAAAAAGCTTGTGTTTTCGTTTGTAAATAACATAAAGGATGGGAGTTGCCACATAATTTTAATATTCCAACTCATTTGCAAACTATTATAAAATCAACAAGTCGAGAAACCTGAGAAATGAGATAACTCACCAAACTTGAGCAATGCATCTTCTAGAAGGAAGAGATAATCTCTATTAGGTCCTGAAGGACCCTTTGCTTTGATAATTTGCCTACAAATTATACAATCCCTCAGTCAGAAGTGAAGATTTTTTTCATAAATTTGATTGGTAAAAGGCCAAATGACCATGAATATCCTGGCAAAAAAGACATCTACTAATCAAAGCAACATGGTAATTATGATGAACCAGCAAGCCTTGTATAGATTTTTTTGCTTCTAGAAAATTTCCTTCCTTTTCATTCGGATAAAGATGCATTTCAAGTTTTTTAGGTATTTGCCAATATTCTTTTTTTTTTTTGAGGTTATGCTTGAAAAGTGACAACTAGTATTTTTGCTGGACGGTGTGTAATAATTGCAGTTGCATAAGGAGAAATTGTGCAGCTTTTCCTAATCTTGGAAGTACCTTTATACTTGAGAAGTACAATGAAAGAGAGGATCTCTTTCATAAGTTCAGAAATCAAGCATATACACAGTAGCACACCAGAATTATACCAACCGATGAAATAATTGAGAAGGAAAGAGTGTATACCTAGCAATTTCTTCAAGAGGTGCAGGTCCCAAGTAATTCTGATTTAACACCTTATTAGGCGAAGCATAATATCTAATTTTCCACTTTCCAAATTAGTGAACATATCAAACATGCTATACAGTGCCATACTTTATAAATAGGCATTTTTTCATGTCCACCCACGCAACAAAGAAAAATGGAAATACTATACATACCTCAAAAGAGGGTTGTTTAGGTGCTTTCTGGGCAAATATATATAGGAAATAACGTTTCAGGGGTTAATTCTCATTATTGTCACAGTTGAACATGGTATATGGAGGTTCCTTACAAAGGGCTGGATATTAAACTTTTTATATTAAAATATTAAGTACAGCACTTACTTACACCATTACACCATTTATCGCAGGAGTCAAAGAGGACAAATCCTGAAATATGGTGGTAAATTTCACCTTCAAATTAAATTTTTCATATCAATTACATTTCATATTTGAACTGAATGTTTCAAATTACCGTGAAAAAATCAAGATAAAGCTTCATGTCATACTGCTTCTCCCTTACTTCCAGATCCTGTAATATCAGAAGATAAACCTTGAGCATATCTGTCATCAGTTTAGAAAAGTAACTACAATGAGAAGGAAGAATAAACAGTACAGCTATCAAATTAGTAAATATGTGGCCCAGAAGGAACATTTTTATGTGGACAATCGAAATTATTACCATAAAGTTCCATATTTGTGTATGGTTCTGTATTTATTTCAAGTTCTGATGAGGTAAAATTCTGTCAATACTCAAAAGAAAAGGGATGCACATCTCAAATTGGTCTACCAGAACCGAACAGTCTCTTTTGTACCTGTCATGTATTTACCAGGAAAGAATTGGTGAGGAAAATAATGTAAAGAGAACAAAATTATATATAGTTCATACCTCTAGAGCAATCTCCTTATCCTCCTCTTTCAATTTATAAGCGACTCCCCACTGGTGACATGTAAAACACAACTAAAGATGAACGCTTACACGCACAAAAAAAAGTTTCACAAGTACTACAAGGCACATCTAAGCAAGAGCACCCAATTAATAAAGCAAACCAAATACCCAATTAATGACGGTACAAGAACCAACTTGGTTTTACAATTTTGGAAAGATAAGAAGTTATGATAGAAAAAGTGTAAAAATGAGGCAAGTATGTTACACATATTTCACCGGGACATGACTTTAAAGTGACAGTTCTCCCCGGGAAGGCAGGCGTACCTCTATGATCTGTACTTCCTGATGAACGAAAAGAGAAAATAAAGACACACGCTCAAAGGAAAGAGAAGGCTGGAAGTAACATGCGAGAAAGAGTGGAAAGAAAATCTGAAAGCAGCATTCATTGGAATGAGCATGGAAGGTTTCAGATTTGGATCAGGTTGTAGAGTAGAGTATAAGATGAGAATACAATCCTACTTGTGATCTGAACCCTGAAGGGAAAAGGGAAAAGAGAAAAGAGAAAATGAGATAGATGCCTTGGTAGAAGACCCGGCGGTAGTCCTTGATGAAACCGACGAGCTTGTCGTCGTAAGCGAATCCGGGTCGCCATATCAGCGACCCGTACCCAAATATCCAGGTCGACACCATCCTCGCCTCTTGATTGATCCCTCTTGAGAGGAGAGGAGAGAGAGGAGAGGAGAGGAGAGGAGAGGAGAGAGGAGAGAGGAGAGACTAGAGAGGGATCCGAATGCGAGCAGCGGATATGGTTCTTCCGAAAGTGAGACGGAGAGGAAGAGGACAGGGTCGCAGCAGATCCACATAGATATTCCGTGGCCACACCAGATCCCGATGCGGCTTGCCTAGTTGCCTACTCGCCTCTCATACTGATACTGATACTGATACTGATACTGATACTGATACTGATACGTGGGGCCATCCTTGAATGCATCTTTCTCAACTATTAAACAATTCTCCAACTATGAACTATCAGCTCTCTTTTTCTTCATCATTTATTTTATTATATGCATCTTGCACAGTCGTATATGTAGTTAGCTCTGTGATCATGCTCATTTTAAATTCTATTTTTTTAAGAGCAATTTTTGTAACCATGATAATCATTCTTAGTCGTGAGTTGTTGTAATCAGGTCTTGTGGTTGATACATGACAAGAGTGTTTTATTAGATCAATTGATATCTTGCAAGCTGATTTTGTTTAGTATATTTCGCATACAATCTTTAATTGTAATAACAATTGTTGTTCTTAAATCTTACAATTAATTTTGATGTGCTATTTAAATATGAAGGCCGCGTATGGTTGTTTTGAAATGTTTTTTGCTACTGAAGTAACTGAACCCTGCTGACCTCCCTGGCTCTGGTCAAATACGGATGCCAAGGTGGCGTACTGGCGTGGTTCGTTTAGACTTTGGAGACTTATCATGCATAAATTAGCCAGGTATGAGAGTCATGTCATCATGTGCATTGTTGTTAGTCAAAATTCAAAACTAAAGAGTTAAGATGGTCAAATAGTATGATCTTGATGCTCCTGTGTTGAAATTGAATGAAGGTTCCCACTTCCCAGATATTGAGATATGGCAATATTCTCACTGATCTGATCTCTTTTCCATGTCTAAGCCTTGAAACTTGAAAGCGTCACCAACCTCCAAAGCCATGCCATCACCTCACCTCCTCTTTCTCTTGCTCAGCCCCATCCTTGTACTCCTCTTCTTCCACTTATTCACCACAAGGCAAAGCAACACCACCTCCAGAAACCGCAAACTCCCGCCGACACCCCCTCCTCTTCCCCTCCTTGGCCACCTCCATCGCCTCGGCCGCCTCCCTCACCGTTCTTTACAAAAACTCTCCTCCATCCATGGCCCCGTCATGCTTCTCCACCTCGGCCGTGTCCCCACAATTGTTATCTCATCCGCCTCAGTTGTCAAAGAGGCCATCCACCTCCATGACGTTTCATTGTCAAACCGGCCACATTCAATCAACGCTGACATCCTTGCATATGGCTCTTCCAGTGTTCCCTTCACACAGTACGGGGAGTATTGGCGCCAGGCAAGGCGATTGTACGCATTGCACATGCTTAGTGTCAAGCAGGTTGAGTCCTTCGGACAACTACGTCACGAGGAGGTTGCTTTGTTGGTTGCCAGGATACACACGGATGGTTCTTCTGGAGAGAAGCCCATCAATTTGAGCAAACTGCTGATTGATTTCACAAACCAGTTTGCGTGCAGGTAATTGTGAGATGCTCTGCTCTATATACTGCCAACAAATTAATTTCATTTTTGTGAGTTCCGGCATGCCTGTATCAGTGCGCTCTTTTGAGTAAATGCATGTGTTTCAAGAGGTGTCTTTTATCGAAAGATTAAAGAAATTGACGAAATTTCTTGCATGTATCCCAGAGTTTTTTCCATTTTCACCAGAGCTGGTATTAATCAATATCTGCAGAATTTGGTTTACGTAAATTTAGAAATTTCACTTATATTAATTGATATATGTAGGGCCACATTTGGAGAAAAGTATCCCCTTGAAGATGGGAACAGTATTGAGAAGCTGTTGGAAGATGTTGCCGAGTTGTTACTGATAACTAGAATTGGGGAGTTCATTCCATGGTTGACTTGGATCGATTGGTTGCGTGGCCTCGATAAGCGTGCAAAAGTCACTGCAAATATATTGGATCGATATCTGGAGGGAGTAATTCAGCAGCACCTCCAGAAAAGGGAGAAGAATTGCAAGGATGACAAGAAGACGGGAGCAACCAATTTTATCGATGTGTTGCTTGATGTTGAAGAGAACAATGGAGGAATCAGCATGGAAAATATCAAAGTTTTCCTTTGGGTAAGCTCCTTCTATGCTGCTCCTTCGATGTTTAGTTCGGTACATGACAGTTGTAGAATTAATCAATCGTAATCCTATTAATTGATTTCAGGACATGATTCTTGGAGGCACTGACAATGCATATGTAACAATGGAATGGGTGATGGCTGAGCTACTAAGGCATCCTGAGGAAATAGAGCGAGTACAGCAGGAGGTAAGGAGGACAGTACACACATGTGGCGAGTTGAACGAGGAGTCGATTGGAAAGATGAGCTTCCTAAAGGCTGTGATAAGTGAAACACTTAGGCTTCATGCTCCAGTTCCAATACTTGTTCCGAGGGAAACAAACAAAGAAATTCAATTGCTCGGCTATCACATTCCGGCCAAGACTCGAGTGATCATAAATGCATGGGCTATTGGAAGGGACCCCGAATGTTGGGGTGATAGAGCAACAGAATTTTGGCCTCAGAGGTTTCTTGGTAGTTCCATTGATTACAAGGGACAGGATTTTCAATTCATACCGTTTGGTGTCGGTAGGAGAGGATGTCCTGGGTTCAACTTCGCTCTGCATATCGTCGAGCTGGCAATTGCAAATTTGTTGTACAATTTTGATTGGAAGCTCCATGATAAAACAACAGGAGAGGAGTTGCTTGACATGACTGAAAAAGCCGGTATAACAGTGCACTTGAAAAACAATTTAGTTGTGGTGGCAAAGCCTTTTGTTAGCTCCTAAAAAGCCAGTATCACGGTGTACTCGAGAACTGTGATAATTGTTGGTATTTGGAGTCCACAATTGACCAGGAAAGTCCCAAAAAGGGGCAATTGTTGGTACATCCATTACTCTTACAGCTAGTAGTATGGTACTTTCTCATATTTTTAACTTTTGAACTGTAACTTGCTTTCAGTTATGTATTGTATTGTTATGCGGAAATTTAATAAAACAGGAAAACAAGTTTTCAAGTATCAAATTATACAAGAATTTATTTTTCATCTGCCAATGATAACCCAAAAAAAAATGATCCAACAGCGCAGGAAAAAAATAAATTTGACAGTATCAAAAGGAAGAAAGACCCACAATTTGTCTCAATTTCTCATAAGAAACCCAGAAAACAAACTGCCAAGGTCCAAGTCGAGCCCATGTCGGAAAGAAGCCCTTCCACAAGGCCCGAATCCCCTCATCTCTCACCGTTCTGAGCAAACAATCGAGTGAATTCTGGTAAGTGGCTCCACCAGTGGTCCCCGGATTCATCATGCGCGTCTTGACGACGTCAGCTGGACAGCTAATGACACTAGCGCATAGCCCAGAACACACAGAAGATAATGTATGTGCAAATATGTTATCGGGGCAGATGTTTCGACTCAATATGAAATGTTTGGCATGGTCGTAGCATGTCAATTCCCCCATATTAACCAAAAATGCTCGTTGTGCATTTGGTGCTACACCTCGCCAGAGCCCAAAGAAACCTTCAGATTTAATTATTTTTGAGAATGCATCATAAAGTCCAGTGTATATGTTGGGGTTGGCTTGCATCCTGACCTTTACGAGGTCGGCTGGGCTTGCCACCACCTTCAATGCATATAGAAGTGATCATAACTACGACTGCCAAGTGAAGTTTAGAATGCATATTGATCAGGTATCAATGGTATGGTACTACGTACTAACTGGGAGGGGTATTAGGCAATTTAAGGTCAACTGATGTTCCATTTCCATACCAGTTGCATATTTGCCTTGATGTTTAATTGAGAGTGGAATCAATTAATTACCAATTACATATATCAGAAACCAAATTCTAACCTCTTCTAATGTGACATAGCAGGCTCGTGCTCAATCTGTTGGAAGTCATAAGTAAATTGGTTGAAATGGCCAAACTGATGAGTCATGACACGTTATTGAGTCCAGTTGAGGTCAAAATTGAATCCATCCATGTAGTGTAGTTGCATCTCAAATTGTGTAGTGTTGTTTTACCTGTGCGAAGACGCCTGAAGCGCCACCAGCTAAAGCTTTCCCAAAGAGAGAGACCTGACCGTCGGCAGCAACAGCAAACCCTCTCAGGTTCTCATAACCTACGATCCTGATCGGCGTGTAGAAGAGATGCCTCAGGATGGCGGGAGAGAGGCCGCTGTAGAAGCCGAAGAATCCGCCTCCTTTGGCGAGGATTTCACTGGACACGAGCAGGAGGTTGGAAGAACCGGAGGGGACGGAGGCGGAGGCGCGCAGGAGCTGGAGGCGCGTCTTCACGGTGTCGATGGGGAAGGTTGCGGTTTCCGATAGAGAGGCGGAGACGGAGGCCAGCGCCAGTCTGGTGGCCACGCCATAGCCGTGGCTGTTGTTGCTGTCAGTACGAGTTCGAGATGCCATTCGCTGATTTCTCGATGGGAGAATTAATGGCAGTGTGAACTGGATACTGGAGAGGACAAGATCAGAAGTAAAATGGAGTTAGTGTATGCAAGTCAAACAGTGGGAAAAATTTCATAGAGGGTCAAGGCCCAAAAAATTTCAATAGATAGGACCAATGACACCCTAAAAATTGCACAGAGAGTCAAGGGCGTAACTAATAGTTGCGCCCCTAGAGAGATTCGTTTTTTTGCTGAATTCAAGACATTTTGCAGGTGTTTTTTTCCAGATGTGGGCCCTACATGTTAGGGCGCAACTATTACTTGCGCCCCTAACATGCTGTACATTTTTTTGCTTAGTTTTTTGTATTTATATATTTTTTAATAATTACTAATAATAGATTTTTTAAATACAGTAAATATATTTATTATAAATAGAAGTGATAATATATTAAATATATTTATTATAAATATAAGTGATAATATATTAAATATATTATCAAAACAGTTTGCATAATAACAAAACAGTTTGCATGATAAACATAAACAATATGCATAATAACTAAATTAATGTGCAAATTAAATGCAACTGGACGCATCCAATTTTTATGATGAGCGTATCAAATGTCGTATCGCTATATCATCTCCCTTATACTATTGTTGATAATACAATGCTGATAATTAATTTTAGATATAGAAATAACTTATTATGTCTTAAGTTTATGAAGTAGTCAAATTTGAAATGCTCGTTTTTCAATCGCAAAACAAGCTTGACATGGTGAAAACCGACTCGAATATCTATAACATGATGATTTGTGTTGCTATGTCCTCGCTGCGCCCAACAAGAAAACATTTGCGTGTTGTTAACGCTCAACAGATTTCGCGCTAGTGTGCTAAAGCTCAACCCGTTGCTTGTTGGGAGGCACCTTGAATCTTTCTTTTTTTAAGAGTACCAACAATTAGAAGAAATAAATAAGATTTTTTTTGTTGACTCTAACTTAGGGAACGTAGTGACTAATCGGTCCAGCTAATTGGTCATGCCTTCCTGTCTAACTTATTTATCAAAAATAACTAATTAAGACTTAAGTATATGAAGTAGTCAAATTTCAGATGCTCGCCTCTCCACCCGCAAAAAAAGTTGACATGGTGAAAATAGACTCGAATATCTACAACATGATGACTTGCGATGATAGAAAAACACTAATTATAGTTCCGACGAGTACAATCAAACTAGATATAAATAATAACTAATTTAAGTTTACGAAGTACTAAAATTTGAGACACTCGTTTTTTTATCGCGAAACAAACTTGATACGTTAGACTCGAATATCTACGACTTGATGACTTCCGACCACAAAAATACTAATTATAATACCAACGAGGGTAGTTGAACTTGATATAAAAATTTCTAATTAATTAAATTTGTGAAATATCCAAATTTGAGGCTCGTTTTTCCAACTGCAAAACAAACTTGAAATGATGAAAATATACTCGAATATCTACGGCTTGATGGCTTACGACAACACAAAATCACTAATTATAATTTCGATGAGATTAGTTGGAATTAATATAAATTAGTGATTCGTTGGACATATAAGATATTCTAGAGAGTGTGATTTCGGACTTAATTCCTAAGATAATAATTCCAAAGTTAACTTTGGAGTCTCTATTTCTGAAAATGTCATTTTGGTGATTTTGTTTCGATTTTGCCACTCTGATAATAATTCGTTGGACCTTGTCAATGCCACATGCATCTATCTTTATATTATTGAAGTTGAAAGCAAATGTTGACTCTTGAGTCTCTAATCCAACCGTTCATATTTTATGAACGCATACAACATCTCTAAAAATGAATGCACAGAATACTATTTCAGGAGAAAGGAATAAAATCCTCTGCACTTTTTTAGGAATGCAGAAAGCACCTATAAGATATTAGTTGTTCGATTAAATTTGAACGAATCTAATTTTATAATACAATTTTTTTAATCATATAATTAACAGTTAACTGTTCAATTCTAATTCAACAAATCCAATTTTATGACTCCCAGAACGGATGGGGGAAATACTCTTTGAGGAGGGATGAGTTTGACGTGATCGTATTCGAGACTCGAGAAGCAACATTTGCTTTCAATTTCAATAATATATAATCCTTACTACTACTAATAAAATGAGATTGAGTTTTCAGAACCGAAACCTCTATTCACCTTTCAATTGACACGATCCGTTGGATCAATTGTTTAATTAAACATTGAGTATATATTCCACCTTTCATCATTCTAAGAAGTCAATGCTGCCACATTAAAGCAAAATCGCTGGCAGCCAAGAATCACATTCCTTTATCGTCGCATCAAGAAAGGCAACAATCAAACTTTCTTTCACTCACCTTCTTTCTTGATGCAGAACCCTAGCCGCCCATACACTTGATTTCGCCTCCAACCCTTCTTCCCATTTTCCCTTTATCTACCCTACAGACTAATTTTAGTGCTTCGCTAAAGAAGTGCTTTGGTAAGAACTAATTCCTCCTCCTTCTCAAGCACATACAACAGGAGCAGTAGACAAAACGAGGGAGAGGTGGATTGACACAAGGATAAGACAATCTAAACACTCTTGAAGAGTAACAATGCGGTAAAAAAAATTCATAGTCTTTTCTAAGTGTTTTTCGCTGCCATCTTCTTATCTTTATTTACCTAGAAAAAAGAGTAAATTTTTACCATTAATATCACTGATATCACCTCCATTGGTTGGCGTCCCTTTGATCTTTGAATAACTGAATATGTTTATTTGCTTTGTTTATGAATATTTGTTTTGTTGTTGTTTTAATCATCATAAGGAGTATGTAGAAGCGCTCCGGGTGCATAAATTTATTTTCTTTTACTTTTTTCTTTTGGTTTCTGATGGGGTGCCAGATTTGCCCCCAAATGATAATATCTGGTATATCCATCTACTTTTTGTTTCTATTTTGAGCTATTTTATTTAGTTCACAAAGAGATCAACAATACTTTCGTTCAATTTAGACGACCCTTAATGAAATCCATTGTGATTTGACTCCAAACCTTCATTGGTACGGGCAATGGTTGCAGTAAGCCCGGGCTCTTCACATGCTAACTTTTGCTAATATGACACGAACTTGGTTGGACTGAAGTGCTTTCCGACCATTGCAGAACAGGGTAAAAGTAGTGGAAGGCAAAATCATAAAAAACAAGGATGGCTTTATATTAATCCGTTCATCTAATTATCCAAATCGTAGACTGAGGAGGACGCCCCGCACGACCTAGGAAGAAACTAATGGTCAAGGTGTGGAGCGGTGTACAATAGGTGGATAAGAGCTGTAGCGTACGGACATAAATGAATGTTGTCTTTGTCGACTTCGTGTCAGCAGCGAGGCTCTCAAGCATCCTACATACGTCGGGGTTTTCACTGATATAGTTGCTCATCCTGCGACCACCGCTCTGTTGGATTGACCACCGCTCTGTTGAACTGTAAATAAAATTTTAAACTGGTTCGAAAATAGTCCCTGCACAAGGACTGGTTTGTGACAGAAAATAAAATTTAAAAGAAAGAACCATTTTCAATGAAAATTTCATTGAAGTACTCACATAGAATGCAAAAAATCTTTGGCACGATTTTGTAACAAGAAATCTGTATTGTGTATATGTTAATTAAATTTTATGTGATTCACCGATTTATGATAGAGGAATTAACATTTTTTTAATTAATGCAGGTAGAGAAGGCAATATAAAGAGGTGCTCTCACATTTGCAACTTTCTTTTCTCACTTCATATAGGTAATTTTCTTAATGTTAAGAGGAAATATTTGTAGATTATATTATACTCCATTTATCATGTCAAAGTTCATTTATCAGGACATAATTTGCTCACTGGATACTCATGGCAAGTTTTAGTTACTTTTTATTATTGTTATTGTTCTGAATAGGGGCAAATATATTTCTTAACTAGAATTGCTTCCTATACACAAACAAAATAACCATAAATTGATTTTATTTTTCAAAACTGAAATCCTTCATGAATATATCAATACATGTATTACTAATCATACCTCTAGATTACAATTTCAACAGTGAATAAATTTAGTTGCACAACAACACTACACAAATCAAGTTGATCATGGTGAAAATTTTCTAACAGCTCGAAAAATATTATCCTCTTCTTTTGAACCCACATAGCCATACATCATAATATTTTTTTCTCAAAAAACAACAAAATAAAGTCACATCATTTTTCATTTACATAAGCAGGGTGATTTGTTTGTCACTTTTGCAGCTTTTTCATCACAATGAAAAAACAAAGAATCTGAACATTTCAACTTTTACTAAATTCTCTAAAGATCAAAACAAGTGAATGTTCACACAATCTGTCAGTAGTTTCTCCACCAAACGTGTCATCTGCTATATGTCAATTTGATTACATTAAAATTTATTTCAATAATATAAAATTGTTAGTGTAATAATATTCATCTTACTATAGGTAGAGTCATCTCAGCGTACACAACAAGGACTGAATGTCCATAAAGAGAAGAAAAGGTGCAACTATTTTTGTGTTTTATTTTCGAACTGCTTAGCAATGTTTGATATTCTAACATTTTATGGTTATTTACTATTCATAATTTTTTAGGGGAAATGTGACATAATTATCTTTTGAATTAGTGGCACCAAAATTTGGATTGTCAATTGAACAAGCTGCTAAACAATTAAGTGTGAATAAGTCAACTTTACAACAATGGTGCAGGATGAGTGGCATTCCACGATGGCCATATCGAAAAATTCAAAGCATGGAGGCACTACTGACAAACCTACAGGTTAGATTGAGAACCAATTATGATTTTAGTTTGAAAGATGAACTATTTTTATATATATGTACATTAGTAACCAATTTCTTATAAAAAATACATCATATATTAACTTATAATCAAATGTAGGTATTTGAAAGGGATGAATTATTTGGTGAGGAAGGCATTGTGGGTGCTATGCAAAGGTTGAAAGAAGAGAAAAGAACAATAGAAGAAAATTCTTTGATGATCATACAAGACAATATCATATCCCTCATGAGGTATATGACTCAGAAAGCATGGAAGAAAGAGAAAAATATTGGAGCACAAGGGAGAAAATTGAAGTGATCTTATTTAAGTGATGGTCATTTCATCTTTTTTTTCATTACTTTTTAGTAGAACGTTATTGAATGTAGAACTATGTCGTGCTCAATATTTTGTAATTTATTTTTTGCTGTTGAATCGTGTAAACATTTATTATAAAAGACATTGCGATATTATTTATTTCAACGTATCGCGTGGACATCTTACTAGTATATATAACTAGTATATATAGATAGATGCATGTGGCACTGACGGGTCGTCTCTTGCACTAATACAGTGAGCATCCAAATTCTTAAAAACAGCGGGTTTTAGTGTAAATTATCCACCAGTCATTAGTCAAACCGCCCCATTACAGTTGACCACCGTCGGTGCTACTACTTTATTCCCAATGCCAAATCTCCAATAGATCCCATCAACTCACCTGCTTTGCTTTTACTAACTAGTGCCACGTTTACAACCTGTATCTTCTGTACACACCGCCATACCATTTTCTCTGTTGCCATCTTCTGTCATCCTCAAAATCATTCCGAGACCAATGACGAGCCCTCAGACCATGTTATCTCTGAAAGACTGAAACGGATCTTATCCGTACCGACCAATTTCTGCATTGAGCTCTGTAACTGTATGTACATACTGACACGTCAAAATGCGCACACATCTTGGTCGCATCCCTTTCTCCTCTTGTGTGTTGATCCAGCTCTTTATTAAAAGCTTCATTTCTTCAACACAAAAACAAGCTACTTTCCATTGTCATTTCTCATGCTTGCTCAAAGTTATACTGGAATAGCGGAATCCTACACAGAACAGACAGTACGCTGACACTGTACTTACTAACTATTTCCATTACTTAATTCAACTCAACTGTCTTTGTTACCTCAGTGTTCTTCTCCATCCCACTTTTATCCACTCTATATGAGCTGAAATTCTATCAACCATCAGCTAGACTCCTTAACCAATACAACAGAAAATTCTTCAATTCAAATGCATCCGTTTTCCATTTCAAAAACCCCCTTCTTTTCTTCCCCTTCCTCACCTCTCCAGAGAAATAATCTTTCAATCATCAATCCAACAATCAAAAGAAAAGGCTACAGATTTTCAGTCACTATGACATCCGCTCCGTCTCCAAAACCGCAAATTCTAGTGGCGGGAGGCGGGATCGGGGGATTGGTGTTCGCAATCGCTGCGAGAAACAGAGGGTTTAAGGTGGTGGTTTTAGAGAGGGATATGACCGCAGTGAGAGGAGAGGGGAAGTATAGGGGACCCATACAGTTGCAAAGCAATGCTCTGGCTGCACTGGAGGCAATCGATATGGACATCGCGGGTCAGATCATAGATGCTGGTTGCGTTACGGGTAATCGGGTTAATGGTATTGTTGATGGGCTGTCTGGTAGCTGGTATCATTTGTTTTCTAACTATTCAATTTGTACAATTATACCTGTTTTAGTGTTGTTTACTTAATTAGGGTTCTTATTTATAATTGGTAATTCCTTAACAATTGAGTCTAGGAATGCCAATAGATTGACCATGCCAATTAATTACGGAACAAATTTGCCAAAGTTACTCAAAACAAATGCAAATGGATAATCAGAGTTACTGTATCTCTGATATATTGTGGAGGAGTTTGCTCAACATACAACTATTAGCTATTTGCTTTTACTTTGTTATTCCATATTTTCTTGACAGTGAATTAGCAATATTAAAGTAGTAATGTGATCATAATTGAGATTGTAAAGAAGCTGAAACATATAGGAGCAGAAATATATTTACTATTTTTGTTCTATACTCCGTGAGTTTGCAAATATAATGTCTTAATTTTTGTTCTTTGTAAAATTTAAGATTAATTTTGGATTCAGGTATGTGAAGTTCGACACATTCACACCTGCGGTGGAGCGGGGCCTACCAGTGACTAGGGTTATAAGTCGCATGACCTTGCAACAGATACTTGCAAATGCACTAGGTGACGATATCGTATTAAATGACAGCAATGTCGTCGATTTTGTTGATGATGGAAACAAGGTCAGTAGGTCTTACTGATATTTTATAAATCATATCAAGTATTTTACTATAATTGAATCACTTGACTACAACACCCAGCATATCTAGAGGTGGCAGAACTCGACCCGACCCGACAAACCCGTCCGACCTGAACCCGACCCGACCCGACCCGATATTTTGATAAAGTCAAACTACCCGAACCCGACCCGGGATGATCCATAACCCGAGACGAAGCGACACATGAGCGACTTGAGCCCGACTCGACCCGAGACGACCTGTAACCCGAGATGGCGCGACATATGAGGACCCAAGCCCGACCCGACACGACCCGAGACGACCCGTAACCCGAGATGGAGCGACACATGATGACCCGAACCCAATCCGACCCGACCCGACCCGACCCGACTTGACCTGATACACATTGTAAATTGATCTAATATTATCTTGCCAACATCATAATCTAATTTTACTATCAAATTAACATCAGAGAAAGTCAAGATTTACTTGTACAATTCAATAACGCGATCCGATCTTGTCCGATTGAACTTAAAACTCAAAATAATACTTGAAAGTTGTCGGTGCAACCCGATCCGGTCTCGCTCGACTCGACCCAAGACCCGAAAGTTGTCGATGCAGTCCGACCTGAAACCCGACCCAGTCTCGCCCGACCCGACCCGTCACTCGAAAAAGATCGACGCAACCCGACCCGAAACCCGACCTGACCTCACCCGACCCGACCCATGACCCGAAAGTTGTCGACGCAACCCGACCCGACCTCACCCGACTCGATCCCAACCCGACTATTATAAACGGTCAAACTAATCCGACCCGAATCCGCCCGACCGACCCGACTTGCCACCTCTAAGCATACCTATCCCTGTCTGTCTAACTATTACACGGATGGTTAACTATAAATGATAAAATTCCTTTATTTTAACATTTTTAATTGCTAAACAAAACTAGGTAATGCGACCTGTTAAAGGTGAAAAGAATTGATAGCATGCCAGTTAAGAAACACTCGTGCACTTCAGACAAAAATAAGAATACTGGCGAGTACACATTTGATTCCTATTTAATTTGGATGAACTTATATAAAATTGTCTCAATATCACCATTTATTGGTCTTTGAAAATAAGGTTAATTAGATTATATGTCGAAAACAAGTCTCCTGATTTCTGTACGATTATAGTTGAAGACTGGTCAAAATAGAGGTGTTGTAATTCAATAACATGACTTAATAAAGGAAAAAAAATGCTTTTATGGAAATAGAAAAGTCCATGGTGAACAGATTGATAGGATTTATCCTGTTGTTTTGTAAAACTGAGCTAGTGTAACACTCTTCAATATTTAATGATAAGGTTACTGTAACACTAGAAAATGGACAACAATTTGAAGGGGACCTCTTGGTTGGTGCTGATGGAATTTGGTCGAAGGTAGTTACTCTTATAAACCATTTTACAGAGCTTCTTATTTTGTTTTTCTTAAAAGAATGGCAAACAGTATAAAAGATCTGTCAATTTTAGTTTTTGCTTGAACCTGATTGAACCAAAAAATATGAGATACAAAAGCAACTGACTGAGACCCAAAATATAGCCTGCCTGACCTGTCCCACTTAATTACAGAACCTGATTTGACTTGAATCAACCCAGAAGAAAATTATAAAGCAACCAAGAAAGCCTGCATTGATTTGCAAAAGAAATGCACGAATCTGATCTTCATAACCCGCGTATATAAGCTGAAAGAGTAAAAAAGGTCAAGCCTGATTTTATCATTTTCTTCCCCTACTACGAGTTCCATATTTTTTTATAGGTTCGCAAAATATTGTTTGGACCGAAGGAAGCTTCTTATTCAGGTTACACTTGTTATACTGGCATAGCTGATTATGTGCCCCCCGATATTGAAACTGTGGGGTAAGACCATGTTTCCAGCATTTTCCCAGCTTTGTATTTAATATTAATAATAGCAATGCTCTTCAATCC
>CAXKVX010001797.1:0-40316 GCA_964058865.1 Eleocharis quinqueflora
AGAGAAAAGAGTACGGCGGTCAAAGAGAAAGAGATCTTCCAAAAGAAAAGAAAAGAAAAGAAAGAAAAATGGAAAATGAGAAATGGGAAAAAGTGCTAGATGCCCCCTGCTTCCAGCCCTAAATTACATTTCATTTCATTAATTCATTTTTGTCATTTTTGCGGATGTCTTCTTCTACGGATTCTATGCGGCACGCTATCTCACACGCAGAGCCATGTTATTAACTTATTATCCCCGTGTTTGATTGAGGACCCTCTATTATTCCAAGTTATGTTTTCATGGAACTCATAATTCAAAATTTTTATTATTTTTGTAATTGTTTAATAATATATTTATTATAATAAAAGGATAAGAATATAAAAATAATAAAATATTTATTCTAGTAAAAATATTAAAATATTATTATTTTTATTATCACTATTGTCATTATTTGATATTTGTGAATTTTGGTAATGAGTGTACGTATTTTTGTTCTTTTACTCACGAAAAACTTCTCCTCCAAAACACTAAGGTACTTATTAGCGCCAGAATCTTGATCGGGTACACAATCTTGGAGAGTTTCATGGGTTGTCATTTTCATGATCATAAGACACATCCTGTCGTTATGGTCTCAATCCTCCATATCAGCCTTTTCAGGAGCGGTGGGCTCCTTTCCAGCTGGCACAGGGCGGTTATAACGTAGTGCCCTATCATACTTCATCATCTCCAAATACGGTCTAAGTTTTGATTCACGTATTTAAAATTTGCCCCATTTAGAAGAATCTGATTCATCATTGCCAAATTATTTGGAAATTTTTTAGAAAAAACAAGAGAAGCATCAGTTTATGCGTCACGTTCCTTAATAACAATTTAAAAGTCTATTTAAAGGCCTTGACAAAAGAACTCTAAAATGTCTCCATTAATTTCATTTTAACCAACAATACTATCCAGCATGAGGCCCCGATGGGAGCGGTCAATACTCTTAGATATTTTGTGTTGGAATTGAGACGTCAATTCCAATAAATAAAATTTGGACACGTGTTATATGGCTACTACGTGTCATACTGTCACCTAATATTACGAGGAGTAATATGTGGATATGCCAAATAACGTGATTAATTGATATTCAGTAGCATTATACGTATTTCACTAGAATTTTGGGCACGAATGCATATGGAACTTAAGTTGATTAATTACAATTGTTAATGGTCCAATTATGATTAATTATACTATATATTGATGTTAGTGTAAAGTCAGAAATATTGTTTTGGCCAAATCCAACTCAAATTGGATCAAAGCCTAAGCAAAACAACACAAATGCAAGTCAATTACGGTCGCAAGAAGATCCTTTGCGGCCGCAATGGAATGGGAGAGACTTGACAGATTTTCTGCCAAGTCTGAAAACCAAGTCAATTGTGGCCGTAATGGGATCTATTGCAACCGCAAGAGACCTATTCCAAGGAAGATTTTGGTAGCCTAGATTTACCGTTATATTTTCTGATTGAATAATATATTATCATACCAAATTCGTAGGATTATTCAAAGAAATGAATATTAGAATTTGAAAAAGAATTGGAGAGAATATAATTTCAAATATTTGATGAATATTTGATAATTAATTCGACATATTTTCAAGATACACTAACGTCTCTATAAATAGCATTGGGTCAGCACCCATTTACAACGTTGGTTGAAAAGACAATTCTCGGTTATGGACATAGGGCACATGTGTTGTGCATAGCCTCACTTCTCAGCCCATTTAAAAGAGAATTACTCCATTTTCCTTTTGTAGCATTGTAGAAAGGATAGGCACCGGGATAAAACAAATGGGTCGCTTACACCCAACGACACGCTTCCGCACTTCCACCACAAGAGGCGCACCGTTGAAAGGATGATTGTACAAGGGAGACGTATGGGTGGAAGTTAAGTATCGCTTCCGCTCATTTAATTATTTCACTCACGTCGCAACGATTTTATTCAAATTGATTGTTTGCAGATTGTGTTAGATTAGAGAACAGTTTTTCTTGTAATGATACCCTAATTGAATTGCTCCAATTGATTTACATCCAACAAGTGGTATCAGAGCCAACCCGTTGCGCGTGTTAGGAATACTATTTTTACTGAATTTATCGAATTTTAATTATTGCATTTTTGGTCGATTTTCTCTTGAATTTGTGAATAATTGGTTCTTTAGAGCATTAATTAAACTTTAATTTGAATTCTATCAAATTTCCTCGCCTTTTATGCGAATTTGAAATTGATATTATTCGAATTTCACATTTATTAATATTTGGAACAATTATTTGATATTAAAGTTGTTTTTTGGAGAATTAAATGCAATAATTTTGGTCAAAAGTTCGAAATGGTTGATCCAGAAAGTTTTATTTCCAAAACAGAGCAATTTTGTGCTAAAACAAGGTCAATTGCGGCCGCAAGAAATGATATTGAGACCGCAATACATTTTAGGGATGTCTCTGTTTTTGGAAAATCAGCAAAATACCATGTCTGCGGCTCATTGCGACCACAATGAATTTTATTGTGATCGCAAGACAATGGGAATTCAGTACTGTTGTGGGGAAATTTTTTTTTGGAACTGACAGGTTTTGATTCTGTGTTGCTGACTGCCAGAAAATTGAACTGACAGATGTTATTGTGGCCGCAACCTAGGGTAATTGCGCCCGCAACAGAGAAGGAATTGTGTTCTTTTCTGGAAATTCCAGAGAACAAGTTTTGTATTGACAAGATTTATTGCGCCGCAATTAAATTGCTTGCGGACGCAATGACTCTGGAAATTGGCAAAGCAATTGAATTGACAGGTTAATTGTGCCAATTTTCTAGAAATTTGATTTTCTGTTAATTAGGAGTAGTGTAAATTAATTGTAATTTAGGATACATATAAATAATTTATTTATATATAATTACAATTAGTTTTGCTACAAAATTAATACTATTTTTATCTTAATATATTGAATTTAGTTGTATATCTATAATTAGTACAAAATCTAATAAAATCCAAGATAAAATTGCTAAATTTTAAAAGGGTTCAACTAAGATTAAAATATGGTATTCAAGAATAGTTAGTAATTTTCTAAAGGTTTTAGTAAATACTAAATATGTTTAAAGTCTATATCTTGTAAAATATGTATATAATTTTTATTAACAATAGAAAATTGGTTAATTCTAATTTAAAGCCCCTATTAGTTAATAAATATATAAACATATTAAGGACGAGTAGTTTCCTTTTTAGGATACGTTCTAATGTAGACTTTTACACGATTTTAATCAATTCAAAAGCAATTAGGAATACATGCATCATCTTGTTAAACGATATTGTTTGCTTCTGAACACTATCGCTAAAGTTACGAGCAAGATGACCCATGAAAAGTAAAAGGACGCGTGTTAACAACAAATTATTAATTTTTCCCTTCGGAGGAATAATACATTAAGTGGTTGTTAATACACATACAGTAAGGTGCATAAAGAAATGTAATGAGAAACTACGTGTTAGTGATGTCTAGAAAAGCATTTGAGGCTTGGTACTTAAGTAGTCCGCTTGTGACTCACCTCCCTCACTTGACTGGCTTGGTCACTAGTACGCAGGTATGTCGCTTGGACCCATCGGCAGAGCGGCAAAATGGCTCATTTGTACTTGTGCATAACACCAAAAATACCTAAGAGTACTGATTGCTCCCCTCGGGGCCTCGTACTGGATAGTATTGTTGGTTAAAATGAAAGTAATGAAGTCATTTTAGGGTTCTTTTTGTCAAGGCTTTTGAATAGACTATAAATTGTGACTAAGGAATAAATCATGACAGTTAATTATATGATTAAATACATATTTTAAAATAGATTTCCAGTTATCATATAACTTGCATGACATATGTGATAATTCTTAAGCTTCATGTAATCATTAATCGACCCAAGGAAAGATAATGATCATCATGGAAGATTATCATGACAGTTATTTGTCAAGCACCAGGCATATAATATGTGTGGTGATGAATATGGTTTCATATGATCAGTTATTTGGCCTAACAACAGAGTAATTATGATCATTTATCGTCAACACTTATTTTGCTACTACGAGATATATACAGTAAATGATATCATCGAAAGATGGTTCATTAAAGGAACCAAATATATCGTTTGGATAATATGAATAAAGTCCTAATTAAAAATGATGTGGAGTTTATTCTTTCTTGTTTGCTAAATTGAAAAGAAAATTGCAAATAAAGTATATTGCTTAAAGCTGAATGGATAAAGAAAATGACATATGATCATGAAACTTTTGCAAATAAAGTAATACATTTTATTCAAATGAAATAAAATGAAAAGTAATTGGAAAATAGACAATCATGTCATTAAAATTTTTGAATCCAAAATCAAAAGATCAAGGAGGCAACATTAAAGAGAAGGTCAAAATTGCTAAAGGTAATATTTATATAAACTTGTTTTGATTAAGAATAACAAGATATATTAAAATATATATTCTTAACATAACTCGTTTATATAAAACAAGAAAGCGAAATGACCTGATTAGTAAAATAACCAGTATGCTGCAGAAAAGTTCGAAGGTTAATTTTTATGCATTATTTTTTTCAAAATCTAGTACGTCATTTTGTAACGAAAGGAACTAAAATGAAGGCATAAAGGTTGTTTTGGAAAATTGAAATATTTGAATTTTGTGATATAAAAGGTTAAAAATATCATCCTTTAAGAAAGTTAAAGTCCCAAACTTTAAACTAAGACTAAAATAATTTTTCGAAATACATGATATTTAATTAAGGATGAAAAGGTACAATATATACATATAGATATATATCACCATGTTGTTTTTGTTTCAAATTAAGACAAGTATTAAGTTATACTTAATTTTGAAATAGAAATTTATTATGATTCAAAATAAGTTATCTTTCAATTTTCATCTAAGCACCCTTTTTGGTAAAGCCTATCATTTGTAAATATTTTGCAAAATTTAATACAAAAGTTTTTTGGATTAAAATTAACCACCAGAGTTTTTACACATATGACCAAGTTTTTGGGTCAAAAGGAATTTGTCAAAATCAATAAGAATGATGAAATATGAATCCAACAAGAGTGATAGATGTAAAATAATACAAAATATTTATAATCCATTTAATATGGATAATAGAAAATGATAAGAGTATTATTTTAATACCTGGTGTATATATGGATACATATTACTATGATCATCTAAGTTAAGACTTCAGAAATTTAATAGATTTTAAATGAATTTGTGTCATTTATATTGTCGAATTTAATTCACAATAAAAGGGAATGTAATGATGCAATTAGCGTTAAAATATATGATAATAAGTCCAAAGTATTGCAGCATAAGGTGAAATATATTTTAAATACAACTTGCTTAAACCATAAAATGATTTGAATGAATATTTGAATCTTTAAAAACTATTGGTATGTTCAAATCAAGTTAGACTCTTTAATAATGATAAATTATTAAATATGTTAAAATTGAACATGAGGTAAACAAGTTGCCATTTGAATACATTTCTCTAAAAGACATTATTACAAACCAACAGAACACAAACAATTGAGACATTATGATCTTTGAGGGTATAGAGTTTGTGAAGGGAGATATGATAAAAGATAAGATTTTAGACTTAACATATAATATTTTGAAGATTGAAGATTTAATAAAACCCATAAATTACTTTTCCAAAAAGAAGATGTAAATTAGCATAAATACTGAGCCTTCACTCGGCCTTTTATTCTATTTTGTGTCAAGACCGATGAGGATATGATCTTGGACCTTCGTTCTAATCATATTCACAAACTGGTCAAGGACATATATATCGAAAAGTTAAATCTTGGATTTTTATTAAAGTTTGCTAATGGTCTTTCCGAAAAAAGGAGACATGAATTAGAATAAAATCTTGGACCTTCGCTCATTTTTGTTCTAATTCAAGTCAAGATCAGTGAGGACATGATTTTCAAGATCTTCGTTTGAACCATGTTCAAAATCTGATTAAGGTTATATATCAGAAAGTAAAATCTTGAGTCTATTAATCGTTTTTCGAAAAAGGAGACAAGAATTAGAATAAAATCTTAGGCCTTCGCTCGTTTTTATTCTAATTCAAGTCAAGATCAGTAGGGACATGATTTTCAGGATCTTCGTTCGAACCATGTTCACATTATGATCAAGGTTGTATATCAAAAAATAAATCTTTTATCAATAGGCAAACTCCACCTCAAATAAGAGACTCAATTAATAACACATAGACCCAAACATGCCCAAATAGATGCATTGCTTCTTGCGATGATTTTGGTTATAAGCCCATGGGTGTTTTGGATTAAGAAAATTTGTGTTGTTAGATGATGACTCGATTAAATACTCAGTTATACATTAAATAACACATATGACCCAAAATTGACCCAATAGTCGTATTGCTTCTTGCAATAATATTGACTGTATGCCGGTGGGTATTTTGGAATAAGATAATTTTTGTGTTATTTAATGATAATTTCTCTGCTGAGAAAATACTCAAAGAAATGACATACAAGTGCCAAAATTTACTAGAGTAAACATAATTACAACTATAAAGTCATGTTTATTAAGTTTTCTATAAAACATGACTAAATAGTTATATACTCTAGAAAATGAATGAGACCTTATATACAGAAAATGAAAATCCTTACTGACGATATTAAATATTTTCTTCATTACCTTAAAGTATTAAATCTGTTTTAGTACAAATAAAAATTTGGGACGATGCAGAATTAAAATGGTAATGTTTCGAAAATAAAAGTTAAATTTGTCGGTAAAAGGCTTCATATATAAGTTATAAAGAATTTTTCTTTAAAGACTCTTTAAAAGGATTAATGGCACTATGTTTAAAAGTTTTGAATAGATATTAAGAATGCAACTTAAGAATTTTTCATAAGATTATAAGTTGCACAAAGAAAATAATATCTATGCAATTAAAGGGTCTCAATAAAAGTATTTATCAAATTGTGATCTAATCAAATATTGATAAATCAGACTATTCGAGTTCTGTGGGAGTAAAACAGAAATACCAAATGTCTTAAAGAATAAGGATTAATACCCTTGATTGAAATCAAAAGCAATAAAGTCTAAGTATTTTGTATATGCCTTATAAGCATTAAATATGTTGATATATGACCATAAAGTTATTGTGTTGTATAACGACATATTCAAGAAAAATACTTAGTATTTATAAGATCTTTTATGAAACTTTAAAAGGACTTATAGCAAACAAAAGAATAATACTCAAGTATCAGAATTTGGAAAAGTTTTGAGGTCATACCAAATCTGATTCCAAATGCATAAAGATGTCACTTTAATGAACTCAGTTTCGAGATCATTCAAGTTATATTGTGACAATAAAGGAGCTATGCATAATACTAGAAAAGGTTGAAATATTAACAAAAAATGAGAGAGTAAAGATGGAACATACAACAAGTACAAGTTTTGTATTCACAAAGTCTTGTGGAAAATGTGGGAGCCTGATTTTGTGAAAATGTATGTTCTGTGTAAATTGCAACAAGTCGTAATATATGCAACTTACATATCTCAATATACTAGAAATTAAATAAGTTATCTAGTAACCCAAAAGAAAGGATGAAAGATAGAACATATGATAGTACAAACTTCGTATTCACAAGGTTTGTGGAAAATGTGAGTCTGATATTTTGAGGAAACGTATGTTCTATGTCTATGTGTCTTGCAACAAGTTGTGATTTATATGCAAGCCACACCTCCTTTAAAGTTTTGACCTCACTAAAGTAGCGATGACCCATTCTAAAATAGACATGTATAATCACATTCTCGTGTAATTTCTGAACTATATGACCAAAATCTAATTCATGTCATCCAGAAAGTATTTGGTACTGATTTTCATCGATAAAAGTCACGAAGGAACTGTGGTGACTATCGTCTAAGTCCTGTGCTGGTATGACTGATGGACTGAATTGTTTAAGAAATACAAAAAGAAAGACATAATAGTTAAAGTAATCTGCAAATTTACAAACACATGTAATCAAAAGGATCACATTTGTCCATGTGAGAGATTGTTGGAATTGAGACGTCAATTTCGATAAATAAAGTTTGGACTACATGTTATATGATTACTCTGTGTCACATATTGTCACCTAATATTACGAAGAGTAATATGTGGATATGTCAAATAAAGTGATTAATTGATATTCAGTGACATTATACGTATTTCACTAGGATTTTTGGGCACAAATGCATATAGAACTTAAGTTGATTAATTATAATTGTTAATGGACCAATTATGATTCATTATATTATATATTGATGTTAGTGTAAAGTGAGAAATATTGTTTGGGCCAAACCCAACTCAAATTGGATCAAAGCACAAGCAAAACAACACAAACACTAGTTTATTGCGGCCACAAGAAGATCCTTTGTGGCCACAATGGAATGGGAAAGACTTGTCAACAAATCTTCTAATTTTCAAAAGATTTATTGCGACTGCAATAGCCCTCATTGCGGCCGCAAGAGACTTGGCAGATTTTCTTGTAATGATACCCTAATTGAATTGCACCAATTGATTTACATCCAACATTTTGGTGTTATGCACAAGTACAAATGAGACATTGTGCCGCTCTTGTCGATGGGTCCGATTGGCATACCTACGTACTAGTGACAACGCCAGTCAAGTGAGGGAGGTGAGTCACAAGCAGACTACTTAAGTACCAAGCCTCAAATATTATTCTAGACATCACTAACATTTAGTTTCTCATTACTTTTCTTTATGTACCTTACTTTATATGTATTAACAACTACATAATGTATTAATCCTCCGAAGGCAGAAATTAATAATATGTTGTTAACGCACATCCTTTTAATTTTCTTGAATCATCTTGCTTGTAACTTTAGCGATGGTGTTCGGAAGCGAACATGATCGTTTAACAAGATGCGACATGTATTTCTAATTGTCTTTAAAGAGATTAAAATCGTGTAAAAGTCTGCATTGATCGTATCCTAAAAGAGAACTACTCGTCCATTTATATATATATATAAATATATAGAATTGGGCTATGGTGCTTGATCAAGCACCAAGGGGTCGATGCTTGATCATCAAATCTCACAAACAAACTGCTAAAATTTCGATTTATCATGCTCAATAATTTATTTATATCAAAATCTTGTGGGATGCCAAAATTTTCTATTTTTAGAGTTTTGTAAGTATTTGTTTTGGATTTTTGAAAGTGACCTATTTTATGTACAAGCATTGATTATTTTATTACTATTTTTTAGTCATTTTCAAAAATCCAAAACAAATACTTAAAAAATTCTAAAATGGAAAATTTGGTATCCAGCAAGATTTTGATAGAAAGAAATTATTGAGAATGATAAATAGAAATTTTAACCAACCGTTTGTGTGATTTGATGGTCAAGCACCGACCCCTTAGTGCTTGATCAAGCACCATAATCCAGTTCTATATATATTGTTTTATCAACTAATAGGGGCTTTAAATTAGAATCAACCAATTTTTCTATTGTTAATAAAATACATATATATATTTTGCATAAATATAGACTTCATACATATTTAGTATTTACTAAAACATTTAAAAAATTACTAAATATTTATCAATACCACATTTTAATCTAAAATTGAATCCTTTTAGAATTTAACAATTTTATCTTGTCTTTTATTAATATTTTCACTAATTATAGATATTAGCCAAATTTTATATTAAAATAAAATAGTAGTAATTTTGTAGCAAAATTAATTGTAATCATATATATCCTAAATTACAATTAATTTACAGCTACTCCTAATTAACAGAAAATTAAATTTCTGGAATAATGGCACAATAAACCTATCAATTCAATGTTTGTACCATTTTCCAGAGTAATTGCGGGCGCAATGATATTCATTGTGACCGTAAGGCATCCTGTCAATTCAATTTTGTTCTCTCAATTTTCAAAAAACAACACATTTTGCACTCTATTGTGGGCGTAATGATCCAGGTGGCGGCCGGAATACAACCTGTCAGGTCAAATTTTGTGTAGTCAGTAACCCAGAAAATTAATCAACTGTCAATTCAGTTAATTTTCCCACTACAGAGAGCAATTATCATTGTCTTGCGGTCGCAATCGTCTTGATTGCGGCCGTAAGACACCTGTCAATTGGTTTTCTGATTTTCCAGAAACAAAGAACTTTTTCTAAATATATTGCAGCCGCAATGAACTTCATTGCGCCCGCAATAGACCTTGTTTTAGTTCAATAGGAATTTACCTAAATATATTTTGAATTTATCACTTAAATTGTTACATTTCTTTCTGAAAATCAACTTTTTTTGTACAAATAATTGTTCTAAATATTAATAAAACGTAAAATTTGACAAAATTCAAATTTTTAGTTTAAAAATACTAAAAAAACAAGTATTCAACAAATTCAAGAAAGCAAAAACAAAATTGCAACAATTAATTCGATAATTTCAGAAAATCACAAAATTCCAAACATGCTCAACGGAGTTGGCTCTGATACCACTTGTTGGACATTAATTTGGTGCAATTCAATTTAGGGTATAACCATTATATTAACCAAAACCCTAACTAACAATTGCAATTCAATTAATGGTTCTCCGTGCTATATGTATGAAATAAAAATATGCAGAAGCGTATAATAAGCTTACTTTTCATCTCCTTAGTTGTCTCCTTTCTTCAATTCTTGAGTAAACGGGAGATGTGGTTGCACGATCGCGGGAGTCTCCAGTGGTCCTTTAGCCAACGAGTCCTTCCAAGCGATTAGGGATGCTTTCTTTTCTCCGATGAGTATGAACACCTCAACAAAATACCAACACTTAATGGAGGAGTGTATGCGTAGCTATGCACAGCACATGTGCCCTAACAACAGTATTTTTTTGCTTGAATTACCCCATAATGCTTGGAGACACAGGTCCTTTTATAGAGGCAAAAGTGTATCTTGAAAAGATGCAAAATTAATTATCAAATATTCACAAAATATTTGAAATTATTTCTCTCCAATGCTTTTCCAAAATCTAATATTTACTACTGCAAACATTTCCACAAATTTGGTATAAAAGCTAGAATATCCAATCAGAAAGATAACAGTAAATCTAGGTAGCCAAAACATGCCTTACAGCAGGTCTCTTGCGGTCGCAATGAATCTCAATGCGACTGCAATTGACTTGGCAGGTTTTTGCCAGGTCTCTTGCAGCCGTAATGGGGTCTTTTGCGGCCGCAATCAATCATGCTGGAAATCAGCAGATTTATCACCAAATATCTCCTACTATATTGCGGTCACAAATGATCTTATTAGGATCGCAATAGATCTACATTTGTGTTGTTTTGCTTGGGCTTTGATCCAATTTGAGTTGGATTTAGCCCAGACAATATTTCTGACTTTACACTAACACTCATATATAGTTTAATTGATCATAATCAGTACATTAACAATTATAATCAATTTACTTTAATTCTATATGCATTCGTGCCCAAAATATTAGTGAAATACGTATAGCGCCTTGAATATTGAATTAATCACATTTACGATATTTTCGCATATTACTCCTTGTAATATTGGTGATGGTACATGACATGTAGTAATCATATAACACGTAGTCCAAACTTAATTTATTGAAATTGACGTCTCAATTCCAACACAACCTTCTTTTGCTTTTAATTAAAAACCAAATTTTATTTACTTTCTTTACTTAAGATACTAAATTCGAATTGTCCCTGTGGATTCGATATCGAAAGTACTACAATAGACAGTTATAAACTTACAACTTTCTTTTAGCAACTAGGATTAGTAAAACTTACATAAAAATGTATTACTAAGGCCTATGGTAATGCGAAAGCTTAATAATCTCAAGAATAGATACTAAGACAATCAATTGGTACAGATCAATTACTATCAAGGAACCAAAAAATTGCAAGATTATAATAAAGAAAGATAGAGAGAGTAAGAGAAACGTGACACTCTATGTAACATGATTTTGTCGAATCCTTCAAATCCTACATCACCAAGACTCTCTAATTCCACAACAGGACTGAAATTCACCACCATGAAATTTTCAAGTCTAGATTCAAGTTTTCTTACAAAATAAATGAGAAACTATGAATCATGATCCAAGAAGGGATCAAACAAAGATCCAAGAAGGAATCAAAGTGAGGATGAGCCCGACACTATCTTTTCGCAAGATCTCGGCACTTGGAATTCATGAATCACTCAAGTCAAAACAATCTCTCAAAGAGTATCACAAGGTTTCAATCGAATAGATGATTAGAAAATAATGGGAGAAGCTTAAAGGTAGCTTTGATATCTTTTAGTATGCTATAATGTGTGTAGGCAATTTTCTTGAGAAGAGAGGAAATAGATCAACTCCTTGAATAGTCTGTACATAATAGAGAAAAAATAGTTTCCCGCCTATATCGATATATCGATACATCAATCGATGTGAAATTGATGTATCAATTGCACATAAATGATGACGATCCTCTCAAACATTTTCTCCTTAGTCAAATTTTTGAGTTTGCTATATCGATAGGATAAATCGATATATCGGTATGGAATTGACCTGTGATTTCCTCTCAATCTAATATGTACTTAGTCAGATTCCTGACTAACCCATGTATCAATATACCGATATATATAGATATATATATCGATATGCACTATTTTTTACTTGTTCGACTTGATTTCAAAGTTGTTATCCCTGAAAATTGAAATCTAAGGAATAGCAAACTATCTTATGCTTTCCAAGGACCTAGTCCTAGTGCTCCAAGGTTCCGAAATGCTCCAAAATGCATTGCCTTGTCATGCCTTGCATGTCTTGTGTACCTACACACAACAACTCCAAATACATGTTAAATTATATTTGTTTTGCAAATTGTCAAACCAATAAAGTTGCTTACTACATCAAAAGAAAATAATTTGTAGTGAGCAACCAAAATCCCAAAATAATTTGTAGTGAATCTTGAGAAAACAAATTCGTTCGATTCTCTCTTAAAATTACAATTTACTATAGAGGATCTCAATTCGCCCAAACCCACTCTGTATAAAATCTCTGAACAAATAATTAATTATAATATGAAAGAGAAAATTGCCAAATAACTAATCCTCCATTGTTTTTTTTTTTATGTTTGAGACAATTCATCTTTTATGTATATAAATATTAGGAAAGTTCAAGAATCACATTGACAAAAAACGAAATTCGAAAATCAACTTGATTTTTTGCAAAATTGAGGAGGTCAATTTTATCATCATTTCTTATTTTGAAAAGATAACGTGCTTCTCTCTTCACGTGGGCTCCACCTTTGGAGTTTATTGACAACGACATCTAGCAACGTCAACGATCCAGCCTTTTACCATTTCATCGTGACAAACGAAACAGCTAATACAAAAATACTTTATTTTATTTAAGTGATGAAAAAGTTAAAGAAAATATCAAGTGTTTCGTTGGTTCAACAAATCAACGAATAGAATTAATTTGATTTGGAAGCTCGTATTAGAGGGAGAAGTAGAGAAAATCCTAACATAGTATACATAGAGCATGGCTAAAATAATATGCATAGTACATCTCATTTTGTATTATGCATATATATATAGGTTATTAAATTGAGATTTAAGTTGCTCAATAAATTCTTCATATGAAAATATTGTAGAAAATTAAATTTAGTGATTTTTAGAGCTTTCTAGTTATTTTTTAAATATTTTTTAAAAACAGTCCAGATTTAATACTACAAAAGTGTCATTTCTGGACTGTTTTTAATAAATATTTAAAAATAGCAAGAAAGCTCTAAAAATCACGAAATTTTATTTCCTACAAGATTTTGATATGAAGAATTTATTGAGCAACTTAAATATCAATTTAATGATCAAATTAAATACAAATGGGAGCATAGTACGTTATGTAGTGTACTATGCATATTATTTTAGCCATGCTCGTATATATATATATATATATATATATATATATATATACCCCACCTAAATAGCACATAGTATATATGATTAACAACAGACATGTTTAACAATGTTTAATTTGCTTAACAATTGTAAGGTGATACCTGCTGCCTGGCCTGCTGCTAATGAGATGCTTCTTGCTTCCTAATTTTGTTAATAAATGAAGAAGCAAGCAAAGGACAAATAAAAGAAAGAAAACACATGACATACGCTTCTCCGTGTACTTGTTATATTGCCTAAATGAAAGAGAAAAATACAAAAGCAACTTCCCCATTTTATGGAAATATGTGACTGGTTTTAAATTTGCAGGACCACAACGCAAAAAGTTTCCATATTTCTTACTCCTGTTCAGTTTTTCTTTTTTTTGACAAAAAAAAAGTCTCAGGAGCAAGAGTAAGGTAAGGTACCATGAACCAATATTTTAATTTAAAAATAATGCTTAATGATAGATTAGAAGATATTCTTTGAAGGTTGACACAATTAGCGGCGAATGATTGGAATCTTATCCGCAACTACCTATTTAAGTATCTAACACAGGAGAGAGGGAGAGAGAAACAAAAGAAGAATTAGGTAATTAGATAACAGAGGGAGAGAGAGAGAGAGAGAGAGAGAGGGAAACCAAGAGACAGACACAGGCTGGAAGAAGGCAAGAGACAATGGCACCTCTTTCTGTTCTGTTCTGTGCTGTTTCTCTTCTCTTTTTCTTTTTCTTTTTTTTGAGAACCTTGCCAGCAGCTGGCAAGTAGTGCTGTTTCTCTTCTCTCTGTTCCTCTTTCTAGTTTCTCCCTCTTCACCTACAATGTCAATACATACTAATACAGCACACCTCTGCTTGCACTTTTGCATTTTGGCCCCCACTAAATTATAAACGCACTAATAAAACGAATGATGCCTGATCATTGAGGTTGGTCAAGCCCCAATCATCGAATCTCGTGTACATGTCGCATTATTGTCATCATCATTCATCAACCTGAGGTCCTGAGCTACATTTTTTTATTATTTGTTCTCAATTGTCATGGATGTTTTTAGTTTTTATAAGAGAAAAATATAACAGTCCCCCATTTTTGTTCATATAGTATTCATTTAATTTCGTTTAACATGTATGTTATTAATGTCAACATCTTAGGAGCAAATCTACGATGCTTTTGGAAGTACTATACGCAAAAGTATTCTTAATCAATCTTGTAGATGGCACATTTTTATTATTTTTGAAGTTTTCAAGTACATATTTTGAAATTTGAAAAGTGACGTAATGGATAAATATTGATTATTTTATTATTATTGTGAAGCAACTTTAAATAATCAAAGCAAGTAATTAAAAACTCTAAATAGAAAAATGTTGTCTCCTAATAGATTTTAATATAAAAAAATTATCGAGCATGATAAATTAGAATTTTAAGGTGTTTAAGACAGTTTTTGAGTTGAGAGCATGGAAGGTCTTGGTGCTTCTAGAAGCACCATAACTTCTATGGTGTTGGACTTAATAAGGTGCAATTCAAATTTTGGGCATGAGCCAAATACCATATACCCTAAACTACGATAAACAATTGCAATTTGAAATCTTTGTGCTACATGATCGAAATGAAATTAGACAGCGGAAGCGAGAATTTACCTTCCACCATCTACGGTCTCCCTTGTACGCTTGTCCTTTCAACAGAGTCCTCAAGAAGTGCAGAAGCTTGACGTGCTGCGCTAGCGATCCAATCCATGCAAATCTCGGTGCCAATCTTTTCTCCAAAGTCATGAACGAACTCATGGAGTAATATTCTTTTAATGGAATAAGAATAGTGGCTATGCACAACACATGTGCTCCTGTCAATAATCTGAAATCTAAACTTATGCATGAATGGAGACCCGACACTATTTATAGGGGCGTTAGTGTATCTTGGAAAGATGCAAAATTAATTATCAGATATTCATGAAATATTTGACATTATATCCTCTCCAATTCTTTTCCAAATTCTAATATTCACTAATGTAAACATTTTCACGAATTGATATAAAATCTAGAATATCCAATCAGAAAGATAACGGTAAATCTATGCAGTCAAAACTTGCCTTGAAACAAGTCTCTTGCGGCCGCAATGAATCTCATTGCGGTCGCAATTGACTTGGCAATTCCAGACTTGACAGTTTTCTGCCAGGTGTCTTGCGGCCGCAATCAATCTGCTGAAAATCAGCAGATTTGTTGCCAAATCTCTCATACTCTATTGCGGCCGTAAAAGATCTTATTGCGGTCGCTAATGGAGCATAACAAATTAAAAGTTCAAATTTAAATTTCTGAAACAAAAAGTTATTGCGCTATCTCTCTCACATACCATAAATATTGTCACCCTCATGCATTGAACCCGAACCCCAAAACTTTCAATCCAAGATGCGCGATATTATTCTTGAAAAGGATCGGTCTCATTTAATCATGCATAGACCTCTCTATAATGTGCCATCTTGTGCAATGTGAGCTCATGCAATTATTGAGAAAGTTGGTGCACATTCTCACTTGTTACTCTTTAGGTCTAGGAGGTCTAGGAAAGACTTGTTGTTGTGGTTTAAGGTTGAGGTTGTGGTTCAGATGCAGCATGTTCTCTTGGTTCCGGTTTTGGTCTTGGAGGAGAAGGTGGGGGATTGGATGAGTTTGCCTCATTCCTCCTACGTTTTGATACTTGGTTATTCATTGGGTCATCAAAATTATCATTCATATTATCCAGTGGTTAATCTTGTACTTCTTGCTTGGTTTCCAAAATATTCCATCTTTAACCTATCTAATTTTGTCTAATATATCGACAAGGTTCTCAAGTTAGAAAGTCGATTAGGGATTTCTCAAAATTCTTAGACCGGCTTGGGTAATGATTTTGGTCAAGAGATGAGGGTAAGTCATGGATTTCCTTCCATTAGATAGGGCAAATCTCTTATGGTCTAGGATGATGTAGGGGATTTGTATAACCTTATCAAAACAAATAAAATGCAGAAGACAATATATGCATTCATTTCCAAATTTGTTTTGATTTTGCTCTTGGGGTTAAGATATTGTTGATGAAGAGGAAGGCTAACCGTTATATGAATGGAGAGTGAGTTACGATTAGTTTTTGTTGTAGATTATGTGCCTTAAACCAACTCTTTTAACCATAGTGATTTGCATCGATCAGCCAAACCTTGAATGGATATACCTCTTCCCCCTTCATTAGTGATACCAAAGATTTCACACAAGGTGTCTATGATTATTGGTACATCTTGACCACATATGTAAGTGGTAACACCTCATGGTTGGCTTGTAGGTTTCATATTGGCATAAATAACCTGGATTGACAACTCTTGTTACATAAAATCACATTCTATGATAGGTTGCCATTGTCAAGCTCTATATAATCTTGAATAATGACCCAAGATTGACCAACCAACTTATTTTGAACATCTGTTTTGAAAAGTAAGATTTTGAGATCTTACTATTTTCATATTTGTTGTGAAGGTGTTGTAGTCTTTGGGAGTCCATAATAGAAATTGGTTTGTAGATGATATCTACATGGGATCTTGTTTTCCAATTGGCCGTGAAGGTTCTCCTTGAGATGTCCCATGATTGCCTCTTCTAGACCGGAGGGATCATTCAAACATTGGATTAGGGTTTTGTTTAGACTCCTCTCCTTGCTTGAGTGGTTCCGTCTCTTGAGTAAGATTTGTTCTTTTCTTTGCCACCATTTTTTGAGGTCTTGATGGACTTGGTGTCATGAGGAAAATAAGAGCAATGATCGCTGAGAATATCATTTTGGTTTGAGAGAGTGGAAAGGATTTGGTTGAATTGAGATTTCTGGGAGTAGAAGTTTTCATAATAACTGCTAAGGAGAAGAAAATTCACTCTAGAATCCAAATGTTGAGGGTTGGAGAAGAAAAAAGGTTTAAATATCCTCTTAGACCTTTTCGTTATAGGAACCCGTTATATAGGCTTCCAATCTGTTATAATGGGTTTCCAGCCGTTGTAACGGGTCTCTTTCCCTTCTCTGTAACGCAACCAATGTTCAAAGCTCCAAACACTAGTTTTTCGAAGTTCTGACCTGTTATAACGGGTTTCCAACCGTTATAACGCATTGTTAACTCGTTATAATGGGTTGGCATAACACAATCATAATTTTCCAATTTTAATTGTGAATGAATTTGTTGATATGCTCCCAATTTGGTCTTTGATGTTATTAGGTCTCAATTCAGCTGTCAAACAAAATTTTGTAATTATGCATGCTCATACTGAGTAGTAATTTGAATTTAAAGATAAAACCAGTATCCCAAAACATATGATTTAATTAACTCAGTATTGAATCATACATTTTGATACATGACTCCCCCTCAACATAATACTCAAAAGAAATCAAATTGGAGGAGTCTTGTAACTCTCTATATAATAGGTTTAGTTCCACTTGTGCTATGCACATCAAATGAAACTATATTCTTTCCATTCCTAAGACGACAAAAATATTTTTAATGTCTAAATTTCAAACAAGATGAACAAAAGATAGTCTTTAGTTATGTTGCTATGATCATAGTCAATTTTGTTCTTAGGTCTCCAATAACTCATCCTCGATCTAAATTTATTATTATAATTGTTTACAACATTTCTAGGATGATAATTTATTTGCTAGACATAATTGTATCTCTATCTTTGATAATTGCTACTAAATTTCTTGTAATCATTTTTGCACATCCTTAGGGTTGTATCTTGGTTGAAAAACACCATTGTATCTTTTTCCTTTGAAAATTATTACCAAGTTTCTTATTATCATTGAGCACATGAAATCTATCATATATATCTCTAACATAAAGCTTTGATGGTTGAACTCTATGATAGTTGGTAATCCTATAATCATTTCTAACTCTAGGTTTATTTACCACAAGGTGAACTTGGTTTTCTTAGTGTATCTCTTCTTATACATATAGGCATGATTTTTAGCTTCAATAGGTTTGTCACTTGGCTTAGGTTGCTTTTTTATTGTAAAAGATTGTTCCTTTACAAATCCTTGACCAATATACATCTTGTCATAGTCAATTTTAGTGTTATTGTTTGATGCCTTAACAAACTTAACAAATTCTGAAGTCCAAGAATGTGCTTCTTTTATTTTTTTCTTTATCTAAATTGACTTTGATCTCAAGGTCTTTAACCCAAGTTTCTATCAATTCAATCATAGACTTAAGATCATTAATCATAGCATCTTTAACATCCATAAACTTTTTGGACTCATCAAGTAACTCTTTAAGCTTAGTCACAATACAATACTCATCACACAAGAATCATCATGAAATTTAGAGAGATCAAATTCTACCGTTTTAGCTCAACTAGGAGCATCCATAACTTGAGCACTTGTAGTCTTTGTGAGAACGGGGTCCTAAGATCAAGTGCTAGTGTGGAAGTATTTTAGCAATTACCATTTCAAACTTTTGGACCTTAATCACCCAACTAAAATCACAATCAAGCAAGTACTAATAGCAATTGAGCAAATCAAATAATAATTTGCAAAGATAGTAAAAAGAGAGAGCAAAAGAGCGAGAGAGCAAGAGAACACAAGAACATGATATGTATCGTTGTTTGGCCTACAAATAGGCTAGGTCTGCTTGATGTCCGAGTAAATTATTTATGAGTGGTAAAAAACCAAGAAAACATCACAAAGCATCTTATCCTACAACGAGAAGTGTTTTCTATATGAATACCTCATTTATGAGCGGTAACCATTAAAGAAAACACCACAAAGCATCTTATCCTACTATGATAAGTGTTTCTGATCAGAGTACTCCATTTATGAGTGGTAACATTTCAAGAAAACTCCACAAAGCATCATATCTTACTACGAGAAGAGTTTCTTCTCCGAGTACTTAATTTAAGTGTTGTAACCATTCACTAAAACACCACGAAGAAGCATAGAACACCAATCTTTGTGCTTCATGTTTGAGTACTTGATTTATTGGTTATTCTAATCAGAGTACTTCATTTATGGATGGTAACCAATAAAGAAAACACAACAAAACATCTTATCCTACTACAAGATGTGTTTCATACCTCATTAATTCATATACGGGTGGTAACCATTCAAGAAAATACCACAAAGCATCTTAAGCATCTATGAAAAGTGTTTCTAATCAGAGTACTTCATTTGAGGCTGGTAACCATTAAGGAAAACAGCACAAAGGATCTTATCGTACTACAAGAAGTATTTCAGAACAAATGACTTTTTTATGTGTGGTAACATTTCAAGAAACCCCACAAATCATTATTGCCTAATACAAGAAGTGTTTCTTCTTCAAGTACATCATTTAATGGTGGTAATCATTCACTAAAACTCCCCGAAAAAGATTGAATACCACTCTATGTGCTTCATGTCCGAGTACAACATTTATGAGTGGTAAACAACCAAGAAAACAACACAAAGCATCTTATCCTACTACAAGAAGTGTTTTCTATACGAGTACCTCATTTATGGATGGTAACCAATAAACAAAACACCATAAAGCATCTTATCCTACTATGAGAAGTGTTTCTGATCAGAGTACTCCATTTATGAGTGGTAACCTTTCAAGAAAACTCCACAAAGCATCATATCTTACTACGAGAAGAGTTTCTTCTTCGAGTACTTAATTTAAGTGTTGTAACCATTCACTAAAACACCACGAAGAAGCATAAAACACCACTCTTTGTGCTTCATGTTCAAGTACTTAATTTATTGGTTATTCTGATCAGAGTACTTCATTTATGGGCGGAAATCATTAAAGAAAACACAACAAAGCATCTTATCCTACTACAATAAGTAATTCATATCTAATTAATTCATTTACGGGTGGTAACCATTCAATAAAACACCATAAAGCATCTTAAGCATCTGTGACAAGTGTTTCTAATCAGAGTACTTCATTTGAGGCTGGTAACCATTAAAAAAACAGCAGAATGCATCTTATCGTACTACGAGAAATGTTACAGAACGAATTCCTTTGTTTATGTGTGGTAACGTTTCAAGAAACCCCACAAATCATCGTTGCCTAATACGAGAAGTGTTTCTTCTTCGAGTACTTCATTTAATGGTGGTAATCATTCACTAAAACTCCACGAAGAAGATTGAATATCACTCTATGTGCTTCATGTCCGAGTACATCATTTATGAGTGGTAAACAACCAAGAAAACATCACAAAACATCTTATCCTACTACAAGAAGTGTTTTCTATACGAGTTCCTCATTAATGGGTGGTAACCAATAAAGAAAACACCACTCTTTGTACTTCATGTTCGAGTACTTAATTTATTGGTTATTCTGATCAGAGTACTTCATTTATGGGTGGTAAACAACCAAGAAAACAACACAAAGCATCTTATGCTACTACGAGAAGTGTTTCATATCCGATTAATTCATTTACGGGTGGTATCCAATCAAGAAAAAACCACAAAGTATCTTATGCTTCTATGAGAAGTGGTTCTAATCAGAGTACTTCATTTAAGCATTGTAACCATTCATTGAAACCCCACGAAGACGCATAGGATACCACTTTATGTGCTTAATGTCCGAGTACTTAATTTATGAGTGATTCTGCTCAGAATACTTCATTTATGGATTATAACCATTAAAGAAAACACCCCAAATCATCTTATCCTACTACGAAAAGTGTTTCAGATCCGATTAGTTTTATGGGTGGTAAACAATCAAGAAAATACCACAAAGTATCTTATGCTTCTATGAGAAATGTTTCTGATCAGAGTACTCTATTTATGAGTGGTAACCTTTCTAGAAAATTCCACAAAGCATCATATCTTACTACGAGAAGAGTTTCTTCTCCTAGTATTTAATTTAAGTTTTGTAACAATTCACTAAAACACCACGAAAAAGCATAGAACACCACTCTTTGTGCTTCATGTTCGAGTACCTGATTTATTGGTTATTCTAATCAGAGTACTTCATTTGGGGTTAGTAACCATTAAAGAAAACAAAACAAAGCATCTTATCGTACTAAAAGAAGTGTTTCAGAACAAATAACTTTTTTTATGGTGTGGTAACGTTTCAAGAAACCCCACAATTCATCATTGCCTAATACGAGAAGTGTTTCTTCTTCGAGTACTTTATTTAATGGTGGTAATCATTCACAAAAACTCCACGAAGAAGATTGAATACAACTCTATGTGCTTCATGTCCAAGTACACTATTTACAAGTGGTAAACAACCAAGAAAACATCACAAAGCATCTTATCCTACTACAAGAAGTGTTTTCTATACGAGTACGTCATTTATGGGTGGTAACCAATAAAGAAAATACCACAAAGCATCTTATCATACTATGAGAAGTGTTTCTGATCAGGGTACTCCACTTATGAGTGGTAACCTTTCTAGAAAACTCCACAAAGCATCATATCTTACTACGAGAAGAGTTTCTTCTCCGAGTACATAATTTAAGTGTTGTAACCATTCACTAAAACACCACGAAGAAGCATAGAACACCACTCTTTGTGCTTCATGTTCGAGTAGTTATTTATTGGTTATTCTGATCAGAGTACTTCATTTATGGGTGGTAACCTTTCAAGAAAACTCCACAAAGCATCATATCTTACTATGAGAAGAGTTTCTTTTCCGAGTACTTAATTTAAGTGTTGTAACCATTTACTAAAACAACACGAAGAAGCATAAAACACCATTCTTTGTGCTTCATGTTCAAGTACTTAATTTATTGGTTATTCTGATCAAAGTACTTCATTTATGGGGGTAACCATTAAAGAAAACATAACAAAGCATCTTATCCTACTACAAGAAGTGTTTCATATCTAATTAATTTATTTACTGGTGGTAACCATTCAAGAAAACACCACAAAACATCTTATGCATCTTTGAGAAGTGTTTCTAATCAGAGTACATCATTTGAGGCTGGTAACCATTAAAGAAAATAGCACAAAGCATCTTATCATACTACGAGAAGTGTTTCAGAACGAATTACTTTGTTTATGTGTGGTAACGTTTCAAGATACCCCACAAATCATCATTGCCTAATACAAGAAGTGTTTCTTCTTCGAGTACTTCTTTTAATGGTGGTAATCATTCACTAAAACTCCCCGAAGAAGATTGAATACCACTCTATGTGCTTCATGTCCGAGTACATCATTTATGAGTGGTAAACAACCAAGAAAACAACACAAAGCATCTTATGCTACTACGAGAAGTGTTTCATATCCGATTAATTCATTTACGGGTGGTATCCAATCAAGAAAAAACCACAAAGTATCTTATGCTTCTATGAGAAGTTGTTCTAATCAGAGTACTTCATTTAAGCGTTGTAACCATTCACTGAAACCCCACGAAGACGCATAGGATACCACTTTATGTGCTTCATGTCCGAGTACTTAATTTATGAGTGATTCTTCTCAGAATAGTTCATTTATGGGTTGTAACCATTAAAGAAAACACCACAAATCATCTTATCCTACTACGAAAAGAGTTTCAGATCCGAATAGTTCATTTATGGGTGGCAAACATTCAAGAATACACCACAAAGTATCTTATGCTTCTATGAGAAGTTTTTCTGATCGGAGTACTCCATTTATAAGTGGTAACCTTTCAAGAAACTCCACAAAGCATCATATCTTACTACGAGAAGAGTTTCTTCTCCGGGTACTTAATTTAAGTGTTGTAACCATTCACTAAAACACCACGAAGAAGCATAGAACACCACTCTTTGTGCTTCATGTTCGAGTACCTGATTTATTGGTTATTCTAATCAGAGTACTTCATTTGGGGTTAGTAACCATTAAAGAAAACAAAACAAAGCATCTTATCGTACTACAAGAAGTTTCAGAACAAATAACTTTGTTTAAGTGTGGTAACGTTTCAAGAAACCCCACAATTCACCATTGCCTAGTACAAGATGTGTTTTTCTTCGAGTACTTCATTTAATGGTGGTAATCATTCCACGAAGATGATTGAATACCACTCTATGTGTGCTTCATGTCCGAGTACATCATTTATGAGTGGTAAACAACCAAGAAAATATCACAAAGGATCTTATCCAACTAAAAGAAGTGTTTTCTATACGAGTACCTCATTTTTGGGTGGTAACCAATAAAGAAAACACCACAAAGCATCTTATCCTACTATGAGAAGTGTTTCTGATTAGAGCACTCCATTTCTGAGGGGAAACCTTTCAAGAAAACTCCACAAAGCATCATATCTTACTATTAGAAGAGTTTTTTCTCCTAGTACTTAATTTAAGTATTGTAACCATTCACTAAAACACCACGAAGAAGCATAGAACACCACTCTTTGTGCTTCATGTTCGAGTACCTGATTTATTGGTTATTCTAATCAGAGTACTTCATTTATGGATGGTAACCATTAAAGAAAACACAACAATGCATCTTATCCGATTCAAGAAGTATTTCATATCCGATTCATTCATTTACGGGTGCTTACCATTCAAGAAACCACCACAGAGCATCTTATGCTTCTATGAGAAGTGTTTCTAATCAGAGTACTTCATTTGAGGCTAGCAACCATTAAAGAAAACATCACAAAGCATCTTATCATACTACGTGAATTGTTTCAGAACGAATTACTTTGTTTATGTGTGGTAACGTTTCAAGAAACCCCAAAAATCATCATTGCCTAATATGAGAAGTGTTTCTTCTTCGAGTACTTCATTTAATGATGGTAATCATTCACTAAAACTCCACGAAGAAGATTGAATACCACTCTATGTGCTTCATGTTCGAGTACATTATTTACAAGTGGTAAACAACCAAGAAAACATCACAAAACATCTTATCCTACTACAAGAAGTGTTTTCTATACGAGTACGTCATTTATGGGTGGTAACCAATAAAGAAAACACCACAAAGCATCTTATCCTACTATGAGAAGTGTTTCTGATCAGGGTACTCCACTTATGAGTGGTAACCTTTCTAGAAAACTCCACAAAGCATCATATCTTACTACGAGAAGAGTTTCTTCTCCGAGTACATAATTCAAGTGTTGTAACCATTCACTAAAACACCACGAAGAAGCATAAAACACCACTCTTTGTGCTTCATGTTTGAATAGTTATTTAATGGTTATTCTGATAAGAGTACTTCATTTATGGATGGTAACCTTTCAAGAGAATTCCACAAAGTATCATATCTTACTACGATAAGAGTTTCTTCTCCGAGTACTAAATTTAAGTGTTGTAACCATTCACTAAAACCCCACGAAGAAGCATAGATCACCACTCTTTGTGCTTCATGTTCGAGTACTTATTTATTGGTTATTTTGATCAGAGTACTTCATTTATGGGTGGTAACCTTTCAAGAAAACTTCACAAAGCGTCATATCATACTACGAGAAGAGTTTCTTTTCCGAGTACTTTAAGTGTTGTAACCATTCACTAAAACAACACAAAGAAGCATAAAACACCACTCTTTGTGCTTCATGTTCAAGTACTTAATTTATTGGTTATTCTGATCAAAGTACTTCATTTATGGGTGGTAACCATTCAAGAAAACACCACAGAGCATCTTATGCTTCTATGAGAAGTGTTTCTAATCAGAGTACTTCATTTGAGGCTAGTAACCATTAAAGAAAACATCATAAAGCATCTTATCGTACTACGTGAATTGTTTCAGAACGAATTACTTTGTTTATGTGTGGTAACGTTTCAAGAAACCCCACAAATCATCATTGCCTAATACGAGAAGTGTTTCTTCTTCGAGTACTTCATTTAATGATGGTAATCATTCACTAAAACTCCACGAAAAAGATTGAATACCACTCTATGTGCTTCATGTCCGAGTACATTATTTATCAGTGGTAAACAACCAAGAAAACATCACAAAGCATCTTATCCTACTACAAGAAGTGTTTTCTATACGAGTATGTCATTTATGGGTGGTAACTAATAAAGAAAACACCACAAAGCATCTTATCCTACTATGAGAAGTGTTTCTAATCAGGGTACTCCACTTATAAGTGGTAACCTTTCTAGAAAACTCCACAAAGCATCATATCTTACTACGGGAAGTGTTTCTTCTCCGAGTACATAATTCAAGTGTTGTAACCATTCACTAAAACACCACGAAGAAGCATAGAACACCACTCTTTGTGCTTCATGTTCGAATAGTTATTTATTGGTTATTCTGATAAGAGTACTTCATTTATGAGTGATAACCTTTCAAGAAAATTTCACAAAGTATCATATCTTACTACGAGAAGAGTTTCTTCTCCGAGTACTAAATTTAGGTGTTGTAACCATTCACTAAAACCCCACGAAGAAGCATAGATCACCACTCTTTGTGCTTCTTGTTCGAGTACTTATTTATTGGTTATTCTGATCAGAGTACTTCATTTATGGGTGGTAACCTTTCAAGAAAACTCCACAAAGCGTCATATCATACTACGAGAAGAGTTTCTTTTCCGAGTACTTTAAGTGTTGTAACCATTCACTAAAACAACACGAAGAAGAATAAAACACCACTCTCTGTGCTTCATGTTCAAGTACTTAATTTATTGGTTATTCTGATCAAAGTACTTCATTTATGGGTGGTAACCATTCAAGAAAACACCACAGAGCATCTTATGCTTCTATGAGAAGTGTTTCTAATCAGAGTACTTCATTTGAGGCTAGTAACCATTAAAGAAAACATCATAAAGCATCTTATCGTACTACGTGAATTGTTTCAGAACGAATTACTTTGTTTTTGTGTGGTAACGTTTCAAGAAACCCCACAAATCATCATTGCCTAATACGAGAAGTGTTTCTTCTTCGAGTACTTTATTTAATGATGGTAATCATTCACTAAAACTCCACGAAGAAGATTGAATACCACTCTATGTGCTTCATGTCCGAGTACATTATTTATCAGTGGTAAACAACCAAGAAAACATCACAAAGCATCTTATCCTACTACAAGAAGTGTTTTCTATACGAGTATGTCATTTATGGGTGGTAACTAATAAAGAAAACACCACAAAGCATCTTATCCTACTATGAGAAGTGTTTCTAATCAGGGTACTCCACTTATAAGTGGTAACCTTTCTAGAAAACTCCACAAAGCATCATATCTTACTACGAGAAGAGTTTCTTCTCCGAGTACATAATTCAAGTGTTGTAACCATTCACTAAAACACCACGAAGAAGCATAGAACACCACTCTTTGTGCTTCATGTTCGAATAGTTATTTATTGGTTATTCTGATAAGAGTACTTCATTTATGGGTGATAACCTTTCAAGAAAATTCCACAAAGTATCATATCTTACTACGAGAAGAGTTTCTTCTCCGAGTACTAAATTTAAGTGTTGTAACCATTCACTAAAACCCCACGAAGAAGCATAGATCACCACTCTTTGTGCTTCTTGTTCGAGTACTTATTTATTGGTTATTCTGATCAGAGTACTTCATTTATGAGTGGTAACCTTTCAAGAACACTCCACAAAGCGTCATATCATACTACGAGAAGAGTTTCTTTTCCGAGTACTTTAAGTGTTGTAACCATTCACTAAAACAACACGAAGAAGAATAAAACACCACTCTTTGTGCTTCATGTTCAAGTACTTAATTTATTGGTTATTCTGATCAAAGTACTTCATTTATGGGTGGTAACCATTCAAGAAAACACCACAGAGCATCTTATGCTTCTATGAGAAGTGTTTCTAATCAGAGTACTTCATTTGAGGCTAGTAACCATTAAAGAAAACATCATAAAGCATCTTATCGTACTACGTGAATTGTTTCAGAACGAATTACTTTGTTTATGTGTGGTAACGTTTCAAGAAACCCCACAAATCATCATTGCCTAATACGAGAAGTGTTTCTTCTTCGAGTACTTCATTTAATGATGGTAATCATTCACTAAAACTCCACGAAAAAGATTGAATACCACTCTATGTGCTTCATGTCCGAGTACATTATTTATCAGTGGTAAACAACCAAGAAAACATCACAAAGCATCTTATCCTACTACAAGAAGTGTTTTCTATACGAGAATGTCATTTATGGGTGGTAACTAATAAAGAAAACACCACAAAGCATCTTATCCTACTATGAGAAGTGTTTCTAATCAGGGTACTCCACTTATAAGTGGTAACCTTTCTAGAAAACTCCACAAAGCATCATATCTTACTACGGGAAGTGTTTCTTCTCCGAGTACATAATTCAAGTGTTGTAACCATTCACTAAAACACCACGAAGAAGCATAGAACACCACTCTTTGTGCTTCATGTTCGAATAGTTATTTATTGGTTATTCTGATAAGAGTACTTCATTTATGAGTGATAACCTTTCAAGAAAATTTCACAAAGTATCATATCTTACTACGAGAAGAGTTTCTTCTCCGAGTACTAAATTTAGGTGTTGTAACCATTCACTAAAACCCCACGAAGAAGCATAGATCACCACTCTTTGTGCTTCTTGTTCGAGTACTTATTTATTGGTTATTCTGATCAGAGTACTTCATTTATGGGTGGTAACCTTTCAAGAAAACTCCACAAAGCGTCATATCATACTACGAGAAGAGTTTCTTTTCCGAGTACTTTAAGTGTTGTAACCATTCACTAAAACAACACGAAGAAGAATAAAACACCACTCTATGTGCTTCATGTTCAAGTACTTAATTTATTGGTTATTCTGATCAAAGTACTTCATTTATGGGTGGTAACCATTCAAGAAAACACCACAGAGCATCTTATGCTTCTATGAGAAGTGTTTCTAATCAGAGTACTTCATTTGAGGCTAGTAACCATTAAAGAAAACATCATAAAGCATCTTACCGTACTACGTGAATTGTTTCAGAACGAATTACTTTGTTTATGTGTGGTAACGTTTCAAGAAACCCCACAAATCATCATTGCCTAATACGAGAAGTGTTTCTTCTTTGAGTACTTTATATAATGGTGGTAATCCTTCACTAAAACTCCACGAAGAAGATTGAATACCACTCTATGTGCTTCATTTCCGAGTACATTATTTATCAGTGGTAAACAACCAAGAAAACATCACATAGCATCTTATCCTACTACAAGAAGTGTTTTCTATACGAGTATGTCATTTATGGGTGGTAACTAATAAAGAAAACACCACAAAGCATCTTATCCTACTATGAGAAGTGTTTCTAATCAGGGTACTCCACTTATAAGTGGTAACCTTTCTAGAAAACTCCACAAAGCATCATATCTTACTACGGGAAGTGTTTCTTCTCCGAGTACATAATTCAAGTGTTGTAACCATTCACTAAAACACCACGAAGAAGCATAGAACACCACTCTTTGTGCTTCATGTTCGAATAGTTATTTATTGGTTATTCTGATAAGAGTACTTCATTTATGAGTGATAACCTTTCAAGAAAATTTCACAAAGTATCATATCTTACTACGAGAAGAGTTTCTTCTCCGAGTACTAAATTTAGGTGTTGTAACCATTCACTAAAACCCCACGAAGAAGCATAGATCACCACTCTTTGTGCTTCTTGTTCGAGTACTTATTTATTGGTTATTCTGATCAGAGTACTTCATTTATGGGTGGTAACCTTTCAAGAAAACTCCACAAAGCGTCATATCATACTACGAGAAGAGTTTCTTTTCCGAGTACTTTAAGTGTTGTAACCATTCACTAAAACAACACGAAGAAGAATAAAACACCACTCTATGTGCTTCATGTTCAAGTACTTAATTTATTGGTTATTCTGATCAAAGTACTTCATTTATGGGTGGTAACCATTCAAGAAAACACCACAGAGCATCTTATGCTTCTATGAGAAGTGTTTCTAATCAGAGTACTTCATTTGAGGCTAGTAACCATTAAAGAAAACATCATAAAGCATCTTACCGTACTACGTGAATTGTTTCAGAACGAATTACTTTGTTTATGTGTGGTAACGTTTCAAGAAACCCCACAAATCATCATTGCCTAATACGAGAAGTGTTTCTTCTTTGAGTACTTTATATAATGGTGGTAATCCTTCACTAAAACTCCACGAAGAAGATTGAATACCACTCTATGTGCTTCATTTCCGAGTACATTATTTATCAGTGGTAAACAACCAAGAAAACATCACAAAGCATCTTATCCTACTACAAGAAGTGTTTTCTATACGAGTATGTCATTTATGGGTGGTAACTAATAAAGAAAACACCACAAAACATCTTATCATACTATGAGAAGTGTTTCTGATCAAGGTACTCCACTTATGAGTGGTAACCTTTCTAGAAAACTCCAGAAAGCATCATATCTTACTACGAGAAGAGTTTCTTCTCCGCGTACTTAATTTAAGTGTTGTAATCATTCACTAAAACACCACGAAGAAGCATAGAACAACACTCTTTGTGCTTCATGTTCGAGTACTTATTTATTGGTTATTTTGATCAAAGTACTTCATTTATGGGTGGTAACCTTTCAAGAAAACTCCACAAAGCATCATATCTTACTACGAGAAGAGTTTCTTGTCCGAGTACTTAATTTAAGTGTTGTAACCATTCACTAAAACCCCACGAAAAGCATAGATCACCACTCTTTGTGCTTCATGTTCGAGTACCTGATTTATTGGTTATTCTGATCAAAGTACTTCATTTATGGATGGTAACCATTAAAGAAAACAAAACAAAGCATCTTATTGTACAACGAGAAGTGTTTCAGAATGAATTACTTTGTTTATGTGTGGTAACGTTTCAAGAAACCCCACAAATCATCATTGCCTAATATGAGAAATGTTTTTCTTCGAGTACTTCATTTAATGGTGGTAATCATTCACTAAATCTCCACGAAGAAGATTGAATACCACTATATGTGCTTCATGTCCGAGTACATCATTTATGAGTGGTAAACAAACAAGAAAAACATCGCAAAGTATCTTATCCTACTACAAGAAGTGTTTCCTATATGAGTACCTCATTTATGGGTGGTAACTATTAAAGAAAACACCACAAAGTATCTTATCCTACAATTAGATTTGTTTCTGATCAGAATACTTCATTTATGAGTTATCCTTTCAAGAAAACTCCACAAAGAATCTTATCCTACTACGAGAAGAGTTTCTTCTCTGGGTACTTAAATTAAGTGTTTTAACCATTCACTAAAACACCACGAAGAAGCATAAAATACCGCTCTTTGTGCTTCATGTTCAAGTACTTAATTTATTAGTTATTCGGATCAGAGTACTTCATTAATGGGTGCTAACCATTAAAGAATATACAACATAGCATATCCTACTACAAGAAGTGTTTCGTATCTAATTAATTCATTTATGGGTGGTAACCATTCCAGAAAACACCACAAAGCATCATATCTTATTACGAGAAGAGTTTCTTTTTCAATTACTTAATTTAAGTGTTGTAACCATTCACTAAAACAACACGAAGAAGCATAAAACACCACTCTTTGTGCTTCAAGTTCAAGTACTTAATTTATTGGTTATTCTAATCAGAGTACTTCATTTGGGGTCTGTAACCATTAAAGAAAACAAAACAAAGCATCTTATCGTACTACGAGAAGTGTTTCATAACGAATTACTTTGTTTATGTGTGGTAACATTTCAAGAAACCCCACAAATCATCAATTGCCTAATATGAGAAGTGTTTCTTATTCGAGTACTTCATTTAATGGTGGTAATCATTCACTAAAACTCCACGAAGAAGATTGAATACCACTCTATGTGCTTCATGTCCAAGTACTTCATTTATGAGTGGTAAACAACCAAGAAAACATCACAAAGCATCTTATCCTACTACGAGAATTGTTTTCTATATGAGTACCTCATTTATGGGTGGTAACCATTAAAAAACCCACAAAGCATCTTATCCAACTATAAGAAGTGTTTCTGATCAGAGTACTTCTTTTATGAGTGGTAACATTTCAAGAAAACTCCACACAAAGAATCTTATCCTACTACGAGAAGAGTTTCTTCTCTGGGTACTTAATTTAAGTGTTGTAACCATTGACTAAAACACCACGAAAAAGCATAAAATACCGCTCTTTGTGCTTCATGTTCAAGTACTTAATTTATTAGTTATTCGGATCAGAGTACTTCATTAATGGGTGCTAACCATTAAAGAAAATACAACAAAGCATATCCTACTACAAGAAGTGTTTCGTATCTAATTAATTCATTTATCGGTGGTAACCATTCCAGAAAACACCACAAAGCATCTTAAGCATCTATGAGAAGTGTTTCTAATCAGAGTACTTCATTTGAGGCTGGTATCCATTAAAAAAATAGCAGAAAGCATCTTATCGTACTACGAGAAGTGTTTTAGTACGAATTACTTTGTTTATGTGGGGGTAACGTTTCAAGAAACCCCACAAATCATCATTGCCTAATACGAGAAGTGTTTCTTCTTCGAGTACTTCATTTAATGGTGGTAATCGTTCACTAAAATTCCACGAAGAAGATTGAATACCACTATATGTGCTTCATGTCCAAGTACATCATTTATGAGTGGTAAACAACCAAGAAAACATCACAAAGCATCTTATCCTACTACGAGAATTGTTTTCTATATGAGTACCTCATTTATGGGTGGTAACCATTAAAAAAACCCACAAAGCATCTTATCCTACTATAAGAAGTGTTTCTGATCAGAGTACTCCATTAATGAGTGGTGACCTTTCAAGAAAACTCCACAAAGGATCATATCATATGACGAGAAGAGTTTCTTCTCCGAGTACTTAATTTAAGTGTTGTAACCATTAACTAAACCACCACGAAGAAACATAGAACACCACTCTTTGTGCTTCATGTTCGAGTACTTGATTTATTGGTTATTCTGATCATAGTACTTCATTTATGGATGGTAACCATTAAAGAAAACACAACAATGCATCTTATCCAACTACCAGAAGTGTTTCATATCCGATTAATTCATTTACGGGTGGTAACCATTCAAGAAAAGAACACAAAGCATCTTATGCTTCTATGAGAAGTGTTTCTGATCAGAGTACGTCATTTATGAGTGGTAACCTTTCAAGAAAACTCCACAAAACATCATATCTTACTACGAGAAGAGTTTCTTCTCTGAGTACTTCATTTAAGCATTGTAACCATTCACTAAAACCCCCACGAAGCAGCCTAGAACACCACTCTTTGTGCTTCATGTTCAAGTACTTAATTTATTAGTTATTCTGATTTGAGTACTTCATTTATGGGAGATAACCATTAAAGAAAACACAACAAAGCATCTTATCCTACTACAAGAAGTGTTTCATATCTGATTAATTCATTTATGGATGGTAACCATTCAAGAAAATACCACAAAGCATCTTATGATTCTATGAGAAGTTTTTCTAATATGAGTACTTCATTTAAGGCTAGTAACCATTAAAGAAAACACCAGAAAGTGTCTTATTCTATTATGAGAAGTGTTTCTGATCAGAGTACTCCATTTATGAGTGGTAACTTTTTAAGAAAACTCCACAAAGCATCATATCTTACTACGAGAAGAGTTTCTTCTCTAAGTACTTCATTTAATTGGAGATACTATTGATTTTTTATTTCTCGAAATATCTCGTCTTGCGGTTTTGGCTGAGTATGTAAGTGTTGAACATCGGTTGTATTCTTTTGCCAATTCTAGATTGTATGGCATGTATCTATCTCCTCCTCGGTCTTTGGGTTTTGATGGTTTGTTAGCCTTTGGGTGACTTTCTCCATCACAATTTCGCAATTGTCTTTGTCATCTTCACTTGAGGCAACATCTTCTTCTCCTCTTATGTATACGCCCACAAAAATAATAAACTCTTGTAAAGTTGAGAAAAATATGTTTTGTGCTTTGAATCCGAGGTTGCATTTTCGAAGACCTCTTCAGATTGTCCAGATGGCCAGTTTGTCATCATATTCTTTACCCTTTGAGCGACCTCAAGAAAGCGATCGATGAACTGCCGCGTTGGTTCGTGTTGCCTTGCTCCAAATTGATTTTTCTATCGCAAGATTTTTGTTTTTTATCCCTCCAAATCTTCCTAGGAATGCGGACGCCAATTGATTGAAGTTGTGTATATACTCGGTTGGTAGAGAAGACTACTAATCTCATGCCTAACATTCTAGACATGTTGGGAAGAGTCACACAAGACATCTGTTGGATTAAACTCATCTCTTGTTTGACAATTTGCAAAACAAATCAGTATTAACCTTGCACAATTGAGCTTTGGTGACATGCAAGTTAACGCAGGTACAACATGATATTGAAAAGGCTCAAACATGCTTAACACAAGTAAAGACATGTGCAAAACATCAAGATATGACTTCACCGAGCCATGTGTTACCATAACGCTTCATGAACTCGGCACAACGGGTCAGCAACCCGGCACAACGGGTTAGAAGGAGAAGAGCAGAGCAGACAATGTGTTTCACAAAGCCATGCATTACTGTAATGTTCCAGAGATGCGTCATAACTCCTTGCCACCCGTTATAATGGTTTCACATGTAACGAGTTCCTGCTCAAGATGGCCGCAGTCAGAGAAGCACATAAGGGCAATTTTGGAAAGTTGCCAACCTGTTACAACGGGTTTCATAACACATTGCAGAATTATGTAACGCTTCGGGCCATTTTTAAGACTCCAAGACTCCAAGAAGTGCTCAGCCTATATATATGAAGAGGAGACGAACCAGGAAGATATCTGAAATCCCCTCCACAAGCTTCCAAGCATCTAATTGAGCACCAGAAAGAGCAACAAAGTCTTCTCCTAAACCTGAGAGAGTTAGGATAGCCTTCATAGTCTAATTGTCAATCCGTGAACTTTTCTTTTGCGAGTTTCTAGCTTTTGGTGCACTACATTTGTGTTGTCAACTGTCAAGTAGTGCATTAATGTCATTAATTGTGTAGTCAATCGGTCCGTTTACCGTGTAGAGTGGTGTAGCCCCATGCATTGGTCTAGAATTGAAGATTGGTTTGCTTGTTTAGAAGAAATCAACGATCAGTTCTGAAATTATAAAGAACACTTATTTGTTAGTGGAGTCGGTCCCGGAAGGAAGTTTTGGTTCTGAGAGTCCCGTGGATGTAGGCCTAGTTTGTTCGTAGGTTGAACCATGTTATATCGCGTATTCTTGAGTTCTCTTGATTGCTCTTGCTCTTTGCTCTCTCTCTCTTTACTATTCTAGCTTTTTGTTGATTTTTGAATTGCTCTATTATTCTTAGAACTTACTTGCTGAAAGTTAGCTAGGTGATTAAGGTCTAAAAGTTTGAATTGTAATTGCTAATTGAAAATGCTTCCGCCCTATTACTTGACCTTAGTCTTTCTACTAAGTCTCAATAATTTTTAACAATTGATATCAGAGCCCACATGTTCATACCTAGGTAATTGTCAAAATCTTGATAGTTCTTGACCTTGTCTTGTGAAAAATGGCATAATTGAAATTTTTGAAAGAACTCCTAGTTTTTGGTGTAGGTTGTAAGAACTTATCCTTTTAGAAAAGATGTATGGTAAACTACCTTAGTTTACTTGAGCTTTGGAAAATTGTAGAGGAAGGTTGGACACCCAAATATGAGATTGATGGTGCAACCCTAACAAAAGAGTCCAAAGATCGTAAGTACACAAATGATAATGCCATGAACAATATTCTTAGCTCAATTCATGAGTCAATTGCTTATCTCTCACTCACTCCTCTAATACCAAAGAAATATGGAATGCTTTAGTACTTAGGTATGAAGAGATGAACACATGAAAAAGACTCGTAAGGTTGGGCTAGCAACAAAATTAGAGAATATGAAGTTTGAAGATAACGAGTCATTTGAAAGCCTCTACCATAGACTCGTATCTCTAAGAAATTAAATTTGTTGAAGTATGATCTAACATTTGTGATGAAAATTTTGTAGGTAAACTCTTATGGATGGTGTTCAAGAAGCCCGGTTGAGATGGCGCCATGAGCTCTATCGAAGCTTTACAAGCCAAAGGACCCACCTATCAACTCGAAGAGGTGTATGCACAACTTTCCTAACATGAGGAGAATCCAAAGGAAGTGCACAACCTCAACCAAATCAATGGCCTTACCTGCACAATCTTCATACAACCCACCTTACAAATTCGAAGCTAGTGAAGTCCAAAACCTCTACCAAGTACTCTCCAAGGACAAAGTTCTTCTCACCAAACTAGTGAAAGGAGGAATATAATTCGAAAGGAAAGTAAACGATGAGAGATTACAAGGCAAGAAGGTAGTGTGCTTATCTTGCAACAAGAAATGTTACATCATTCAAAATTGCTATGTGATCTTTCCTCAAAAGAGAAGACCACAAGAAGGACGGTTTAAGAGAACTAACAAGAGAGCTATGCAAGCAACTTGGATAAGTGAATCCGAAGAAAGTGAAGATGAGGAAAAAGAATTAAACCTCGGGGAGGAGAAGTTGAAAACAAGCTAGCCCTCATCGGAAAGAAACCAAGGACATGCTTGGAGATAACTCTTGAGATCATAAAGGAACAAGGGAAGACGGATCCGGAGAAGATTCGTAATTTGAAGCAAATGGTTCAAGCTAAGGACGAATATGCAATAGAACAAGAAGAAGCCTTAATGAGAGGTGAATTCCCAAGAATAGTTACTACCAACAAGGTGGAAAAACCTTCGACACTTGCAAAGTTGGATGATGCCAAGAAAATCGAGAAGCATTTGAGTTTCACAAGAGTGGATGCTCAAGCACAAGAGAAGACAACTCAATTAAAAGCTAAGACTACAAGCACTCAAGAATTAAAGGCCTCTAGCCGAGCTAATATAGTAGTATTTGGCCTATCTAAGTATCATGATAAGTCTAGCGATGATGAGTTTTGTGATTTGGATAAAAGTCAAGAGTCGTTTAATGTGACTAAGCTTAAAGAGTTACTTGATGAGTTCAAAAAGTCTATGAATGTTAAAGATGCTATGTTCAATGATCTTAAGTCTAAGATTGAATTATTACAAATTAGGATTAATGGCATTGAGACCAAAGTCAGTTTAGAAAAAGAAAAGGAATTGAAAGAAGCACATTCTTGGGTTTCTAAATTTGTTAAGTTTGTCAAATCTTCAAATCATGACACTAAAATTGGCTATGATAAGATGTATATTGGTCAAGGTCCACATGATCATATCGATCTTGGATTTGTAAAGAAACAACCCTCTAAAATTGAAAGTAATCTTATCCAAATGACAAACCTATTCGAGCTAAGAACCATGCCTATAAGTATGATAAAAGATACAATAAGAAAACCAAGTTCACCAAACCTAATTCTAGAGTGATGATAAACAAACCTAGAGTTAGAAATGATTATAGGATTACCAACCAACATAAAGCTCAACCACCAAAGCTTTATTTAAGGATAAGTATGTTAGATTTCATGAGCTACACAAGAACAAGAAACTTGATAACAATTTTCAAAGAAAAAGGTATGAAGATGTTTTTCAACCAAGACATAACCCTAGAAATGCAATGAATAATCATAAGAATTTTAGTATCAATTTTCAAAGAAAGAAAATTAATGTGTTTAATCAATCAACATCTCATCCAAGAAACATATGGAATTTTCATGATAAATATAGATTGGTGATGAGTTATTGGAGACCAATTAACAACAACAACTATGATCATAGCAACATTAACTCTAAGACAACCTTTTGTTTGTTTTGTTTGAAGTTTTCCAAGCACAAGTGGTACAAAATTGATTGTCTAGAGAGTCACTAGACTCCCCCAATTTGATTCTCATTTGTATATTGTATTGAGGGGGAGTCATATAGCAAAATGTATGATTCAATGTCTCTTTTTGATTGAATTATATGTTTTTTCAACCTTAATTGATCTTTTTATCCAAATAACAACTCATTCTGAGCATTTGCATGAGTATAAACATCATATGACAGCTGAACTGAGCCCTATTAATTTCAAAGACCAAATTTGGAGCATAGCAGCAAATTAAAACTCAATTAATTACAAAATTAAGTTCAAGCATTACGAGACCCGTTACAACGGGTCAAGGATACGTTATAACGACTGGGAACCCGTTAACGGGTTCGAACATCAAAAATTAGTCGTTGGAGATTTAAAATGACTGATGTGTTATAGGACAAAGGAGAGAGAGGCGTTATAACGAATTGGAACCCGTTATAACGACTTGGAACCCGTTATAACGCGTTGGCGACCCGTTGCAAAAGTTTGTTGTAACTATTGAGCATAAATTGTCTATTTAACACCCTTCTTCTCCAAGTTTCTTCAATTGCATCTCTTGGAGCAAAATTTACTTCTTAGGCAGTTACTAAGCAAACCCATTCTCCAGAAAACTCAAACTCTACCAAATTCTCTTATTTTCTCTCAAGCCAAGATGTTTTTCTCAATAATTCTTGCTCTACTCCTCTTTATGGCAGCAAGTCCTCCAAAATCTCGTAAGTTAGTAGCCAAGAAGAGACTAACCCGATTCAAGGAAGAGTTCACATTGAAGAAGGTGAAGAATCTGGGCAGCAAGTATGTGAACGATCACTGCAGCCTAGGAAAGAGAAACAAAAGGTATCTCAAGAAGAGTCTTCAAGGCCAATTGGAAGACAAAACCGCATGGAGATCACATCTACAAAATCGGTTCTTGTTTCGAACTCCTAAGAATTTCAACATTTCTAGAATAAATGTAGAAACCATAAGATCTCAAAATCTTATTTCTTCAAAACAATTGATGAAAACAAGTTAGTCAATCAACCTTGGATAATTATCCAAGATTACATTGAATTTTGGCAATGACAACCAATCATAGAATGTGATCTTATGTACCAAGAATTGTCAATTCGGGTTATGTATGCCAATATGGAACCTACAAGCCAACCATAGGGAGTTACAACTTTCATTTGTGGACAAGAAATACCCATAATCATTGATACTCTTTGTGAAGTTTTTGGTATTTTAAATGTTGGAGAAGAGGTTTACCCATTTAGAGTTTGGCAACTGATGCCAATCAATTTGACTACAAGACATGGTTTGGAACACATAATGTACAACAAGAACTTATTGTTACCCATCTTCCAGTCATTTATCGATTGGGGTTCCTTTTCGTCAACAATATCTTGATCCCTAAAAGCAAAATTAAAACTAATTAGGAGATGAATGCCATGTACTTGCTTAGGCATTTGGTATGCTACGATAAAGTTGTTCAAATTCAATACATTATCTTGAACCACATGAGATTTGCCTTGACCAATGCAACCAAGTCCTTACCTTATCCTCATCTCTTAACCCAAATCATGATCCATGTCGTCCTAAGAATTCCTAGAAATAATTAATCGGCTTTTAAACCCAACAACCTTGTTGATATACTTGACTCAATCGGATGGATCAAAGAGGGATGCTTTTGAGAACGAAGTAAGAAATATAAGTTGAATCAATGAATTTTACCACCCAATGCAGCATCAAACCAATGGGATTATTTGTTTGAGTGTCTTGATGTCCCAATGGATAATCAAGTACCCGAAAAGAGAAGGAAAGGAGAAGCAAGCTCATCTCATCCTCCACCTAGTCCTCCAAGACCAGAACCAATGGAGAATGTATTATTTGAACCTCCACCTCAACCTCAACCCCAAGCACAACTGGATCAACAAAACAACACATTTTCAAGACCTCCACAACCTACAAGATTTAACTTGGAAAATGTGCAACAACTTTCAAATCAACTATATGATCTTACGTTGCACAACATGGAGTATTATAGAGGCGTAGATGAAAGGTTGGATGAAACTGATGCCTTTTAAGAACAATATCAAGCGTCTTGGATTGAGAGATACATGTTTTGGGGTCCATTACATGAGGACGATAATATTTAGATCTTGTGAGAAATAGGGCAATATTTTATAGTAGTTTAAATTTCTTAAGTTGTAATTTGCTATGCTCCGTCGAAAACTTATTTTATGTTCTTAGTTTGCTATTACATTTTTGGTGCATCTTTATGTTTGTTTATTGCATTCATATATTGCTATTTCTCTTGATAATTGCTTCCCTTATTCTTGAATTGGAAAATTTTAATTAAACTTGATGACATGTGCTTTACTTGTAAATTTTATATCATTAAGGGGGGGAGGGGGGGGGGGGGGGGGGCAAAATTACAACTTGACTTGTTTATAAATATGTGCTAAAATTCAGGAGGGACTTACGTATTTGAGCTTTTTGCCAATATTTGCAAAAAAGAGGGAGAAATATTATGATGTGCATCATATGTTATGCACATCACATATGGTTTTGCAAATTGCCAAAAGGGGGAGTTTGTTAGATTAAACTCATCTCTTGTTTGATAATTTGCAAAACAAATTAGTATTAACCTTGCACAATTGAGTTTTAGTGAGATGCAGATTAACACAGGTACAACATGATGTTGAAAGGCTCAAACATGCTTAACACAAGTCAAGACATGCGCAAGATATCAAGAGATGGCTTCACAGAGCCATACATTACCATAATGCTTCATGAACTCGTCACAATGGGTCGCA
>CAXKVX010001798.1:10000-13541 GCA_964058865.1 Eleocharis quinqueflora
AGGCAACCATGTTTTTCACCCATTCATCCATGTTTTGCACCCATTCCTCCATGTAAAGCAGCCATCCAACCATGCTTTACATCGTTTGCGGCATGCCAACACCGCTGCATGCGTGCCCCAAAACCGCTGCATGCATGCCCCCACCGCTGCATGCGTGCCCCAACACCGCTGCATGCGTGCCCCAACACCGCTGCATGCGTGCGCCAACAACGCTGCATGCGTGCCCCAACACCGCTGCATGCGTGCCCCAACACCGCTGCATGCGTGCCCCAACACCCCTGCATGCGTGCCCCAACACCCGCCCCCCTCCGAAATTTAGCCCCCCCCAATAGGAAATATAAATTTTTACCCTATAGCCACCTGCAGGGTTACCACCCCCATGAAATCCCCAAGCTCCAAAACATCCATGAAAACACGTTTTTCATCGTTTCATGGATGATTTTCGGCCACTCATCAATGATTTACATCCACTCATCCATGATTTTCATCCGTTCATCCATGTAAACATGATTTTCATCCATGCAGCGATGTTTTCATCCATGCAGCAATGTTTTTCATCCATTCACCGATGTAAAGCATCCATGCATCAATGTTTTTCATCCATTCACTCATGTAAGGCAGGCAGCCATCCATGATTTTCATGCATTCGGCCATGAAACCATGTTTTTCATCCATGCACCCATGTTTTTCATCCATGCACCCATGTAAGGCAGCCATTCAGCCAGGCAACCATGTTTTTCACCCATTCATCCATGTTTTGCACCCATTCCTCCATGTAAAGCAGCCATCCAACCATGCTTTACATCGTTTGCGGCATGCCAACACCGCTGCATGCGTGCCCCAACACCGCTGCATGCGTGCCCCCACCGCTGCATGCGTGCCCCAACACCGCTGCATGCGTGCCCCAACACCGCTGCATGCGTGCCCCAAAACCGCTGCATGCATGCCCCCACCGCTGCATGCGTGCCCCAACACCGCTGCATGCGTGCCCCAACACCGCTGCATGCGTGCGCCAACAACGCTGCATGCGTGCCCCAACACCGCTGCATGCGTGCCCCAACACCGCTGCATGCGTGCCCCAACACCCCTGCATGCGTGCCCCAACACCCGCCCCCCTCCGAAATTTAGCCCCCCCCAATAGGAAATATAAATTTTTACCCTATAGCCACCTGCAGGGTTACCACCCCCATGAAATCCCCAAGCTCCAAAACATCCATGAAAACACGTTTTTCATCGTTTCATGGATGATTTTCGGCCACTCATCAATGATTTACATCCACTCATCCATGATTTTCATCCGTTCATCCATGTAAACATGATTTTCATCCATGCAGCGATGTTTTCATCCATGCAGCAATGTTTTTCATCCATTCACCGATGTAAAGCATCCATGCATCAATGTTTTTCATCCATTCACTCATGTAAGGCAGGCAGCCATCCATGATTTTCATGCATTCGGCCATGAAACCATGTTTTTCATCCATGCACCCATGTTTTTCATCCATGCACCCATGTAAGGCAGCCATTCAGCCAGGCAACCATGTTTTTCACCCATTCATCCATGTTTTGCACCCATTCCTCCATGTAAAGCAGCCATCCAACCATGCTTTACATCGTTTGCGGCATGCCAACACCGCTGCATGCGTGCCCCAACACCGCTGCATGCGTGCCCCCACCGCTGCATGCGTGCCCCAACACCGCTGCATGCGTGCCCCAACACCGCTGCATGCGTGCCCCAAAACCGCTGCATGCATGCCCCCACCGCTGCATGCGTGCCCCAACACCGCTGCATGCGTGCCCCAACACCGCTGCATGCGTGCGCCAACAACGCTGCATGCGTGCCCCAACACCGCTGCATGCGTGCCCCAACACCGCTGCATGCGTGCCCCAACACCCCTGCATGCGTGCCCCAACACCCGCCCCCCTCCGAAATTTAGCCCCCCCCAATAGGAAATATAAATTTTTACCCTATAGCCACCTGCAGGGTTACCACCCCCATGAAATCCCCAAGCTCCAAAACATCCATGAAAACACGTTTTTCATCGTTTCATGGATGATTTTCGGCCACTCATCAATGATTTACATCCACTCATCCATGATTTTCATCCGTTCATCCATGTAAACATGATTTTCATCCATGCAGCGATGTTTTCATCCATGCAGCAATGTTTTTCATCCATTCACCGATGTAAAGCATCCATGCATCAATGTTTTTCATCCATTCACTCATGTAAGGCAGGCAGCCATCCATGATTTTCATGCATTCGGCCATGAAACCATGTTTTTCATCCATGCACCCATGTTTTTCATCCATGCACCCATGTAAGGCAGCCATTCAGCCAGGCAACCATGTTTTTCACCCATTCATCCATGTTTTGCACCCATTCCTCCATGTAAAGCAGCCATCCAACCATGCTTTACATCGTTTGCGGCATGCCAACACCGCTGCATGCGTGCCCCAACACCGCTGCATGCGTGCCCCAACACCGCTGCATGCGTGCCCCAACACCGCTGCATGCGTGCCCCAACACCCCTGCATGCGTGCCCCAACACCCGCCCCCCTCCGAAATTTAGCCCCCCCCAATAGGAAATATAAATTTTTACCCTATAGCCACCTGCAGGGTTACCACCCCCATGAAATCCCCAAGCTCCAAAACATCCATTAAAACACGTTTTTCATCGTTTCATGGATGATTTTCGGCCACTCATCAATGATTTACATCCACTCATCCATGATTTTCATCCGTTCATCCATGTAAACATGATTTTCATCCATGCAGCGATGTTTTCATCCATGCAGCAATGTTTTTCATCCATTCACCGATGTAAAGCATCCATGCATCAATGTTTTTCATCCATTCACTCATGTAAGGCAGGCAGCCATCCATGATTTTCATGCATTCGGCCATGAAACCATGTTTTTCATCCATGCACCCATGTTTTTCATCCATGCACCCATGTAAGGCAGCCATTCAGCCAGGCAACCATGTTTTTCACCCATTCATCCATGTTTTGCACCCATTCCTCCATGTAAAGCAGCCATCCAACCATGCTTTACATCGTTTGCGGCATGCCAACACCGCTGCATGCGTGCCCCAACACCGCTGCATGCGTGCCCCCACCGCTGCATGCGTGCCCCAACACCGCTGCATGCGTGCCCCAACACCGCTGCATGCGTGCCCCAACACCGCTGCATGCGTGCCCCAACACCGCTGCATGCGTGCCCCAACACCGCTGCATGCGTGCCCCAACACCCCTGCATGCGTGCCCCAACACCCCTGCATGCGTGCCCCAACACCGCTGCATGCGTGCCCCAACACCGCTGCATGCGTGCCCCAACACCCCTGCATGCGTGCCCCAACACCCGCCCCCCTCCGAAATTTAGCCCCCCCCAATAGGAAATATAAATTTTTACCCTATAGCCACCTGCAGGGTTACCACCCCCATGAAATCCCCAAGCTCCAAAACATCCATGAAAACACGTTTTTCATCGTTTCATGGATGATTTTCGGCCACTCATCAATGATTTACATCCACTCAT